>CAJQUW010010459.1:0-212950 GCA_907163375.1 Prostheceraeus crozeri
GAAAATGTTCAAATATAGATGATGATGGTGAAATCGGCTACATTTTTGATTTAGATTTAGAGTATCCTGCAGCCATTCATTGATGACACTGCCGATTTCCATTAGCTCGAAAGAAATGCAGATGATTGAAAAGAGAATGTTTTCACACTATATGAAAAATCTATATGAAAAAGTAAGAACCCAATACACATTTTTCTTCTTATCAAGAAACTTCTGCTCCATCAATTTGATAGGGAAAATTAATGACACACTCTCCACTATTCAATTTTAAAATTTTACTTGAGCATGGGCATGAGAATCAAGAAGATTCATAGTGGCATAAAATTCACACAAAAGCCTTGGTTAAAACATACATTGATATGAACTCTCAAAAGAGGGCTCAATCAAACACTGACTTCGAAAAGTCATTCTACAAATTGAAAAATAATTCTTTATATGGTAAAACAATGGAAAATGTAAGGAGAAGGAAAAAATTTAAACTAGTCAACAATGAGAAACAACTACTGAAATTGTCAAATCATCCTCTCTAATGTTCAACCCAAAATATTTGATGAAGATCTGGTTGGTATGGAAATGTACAAACCTTCAATAGTTTTAAATAAATTAATATATGTTGGTCAAGCAGTACTTGACTATAGTAAGTTGGAAATGTATCAATTATATTTACAATGATCTAAAAGGGTGTCCACTGATAAATAGAACGCGCGGCTTTGTGAGGTGATACCGGACAAGTTTCTTCCTATGTTTATACACATCACCCATCTGTCCGTCTGGAAGAGTATACTTTCTATACTTCGGTTGAAAAGTTTTGACTCTTCAAACTATGACAGTCATCACCGACTATCCTCAACTACAAACAAAGCTAGATTAGGTTGTTTTAAGGATGAGTGTGCTGGAAAGTTTGCTTGAAGGAAATGATCCTACTAAAACCGAAAATGTATTCCATGATATATCTAGGACACTTACGAATCATAGCATCAAACGTGCAAAAAGGAATTCAGAGAGCAGCAGTTAAAAAATTGAAACATGATGACTATAGGAGTGTCTATTATAGTGAGAATGATACAAACTGAAGATATGACACTTATAAATTCAAAAAATCACATAGTTAGCACAAAATCATTTAGGAAGCGAGGTCTTTCACTTTGGGAGGATAAGCGCTGTTGGCTGGATAAAAATTTATCATTACCATATGGACACTATAGCCTAGGTCTTCCCCCACCGTCGAAGAGAAGGAGATGCCTTCCTGTCACAGGTGATGTAGAATAAGTCTAAATAAAAACAATATAATTATTCCACTTGTAATAGATTCTTGCGATTGCTGCATCTTCCGACATGTAGCAACACTTAAATACTAATACATAAGTTAGTTCTTACTAAAATTGAGAATTTCTACATCTTTCCGATATGTAGAAATGATTACTAATAAATAGGTAGTCCTAACTGTGATATGAATATGTGAAGAATTTGTACTCAACATCATTCCGATATGTTGAGACTAATAAAATAACAAAACTTTAGGCAAAACATTAAACTTAAATTTGAAACATAGCTTTCGGAAACATGCCTCATTACATTAGAACATGGAAACTTAGTGACGTTCAAAACGTTCACATAACAAAATCTAAAAGAATAGCATTTCGTCATTCAATAGCAAAGAGTGATCGAAAACATCGGGGCGTTTGCATTAGTATTGACTCATTGCCTTCACTGAAAGACTTTTGCGGATCTCATTGACAACCATAAAGACTCGGATCAAGATTCCTCTCGATGACAAGGTATGGATAAAGTGTGATTCATCAGTCAAACTATACGTCTGTTCACACAAAACGTGAAGATGTTGAATATCGATTTTTTCGTTTCAGTGACGTCACATGGGAAACCTTTCCCAAGGAGATACTACCACAGATAACGTCATTCATTAAAGATGGAGGACATCAAACGGTTTGGAAGTTGTAAATCGGATGTTAACTACAAAAGCAAAGTCAAAACTCAATCTACAAGAGATCGAGAGGAATATACCCAACCGAAAACAATGGTTACTGATAAAACGCAAATTGGAAGCCGAACAACGAGGCTTACATCTTGGAAGACCCTCAATGTTAACATGGAGGATTCAGAGGAAGGATAGATCTCTCACTATCCTATTCTTTGCAAATGGAACAATCCCCATGTATTTGGAAGGGTCATGGAGGGTGATCTCTCATATTTACACATTAACATTTGGAACATGTTACTTGGTGATTCATTATCTGATTGGAAAGTGAAGACAATGACCGTGTTATGTGAAAAAATTACACTATCAACTATGCATTTCCGTAAAGTTACATCATCACATAATCTAACTTATGAAGTGGAGTTATTTCCAGCAGCTCAATTGACTAACTGGCATCCATATCATGTTCATGTGTTCCATAATTGAAAGATTGTGATAACCGGCATTAAAGACATAAGTGATGTGCCTCCCATCATATGTGATTTGAAAAATGTTTCATGAAAACCAATTGTAGATTTTGTATATATGTGGATTAGATAATGAAATGTGAACATGTTTTTTGTATATATGTGAATAGATAATGAAATATGAGCATGTTTTTGTTTTCCTTATAAACCCTTGTTTTGGAAAAAAATGAGAGCAAGTTAATGATACAACATAAACTTTATTTCAAAACTGTTTCAACATATTTAGTAAGAATTACATCATTTTTATCACAGTTTTTTGAAAATAGTTCTAAAGCACTTTTACAGTTATTTTTCAATGGTCTCTCGTTGACAAAATAGAGTACATAGCCACCGCACATTCGAGATGTATTACTTTGAAGTGGGAAACGATGTCACTTTCCTAACAGTCCAGGAAAACCTGTTCATCCATAATGCGATATCATGTAAACGAGGGTGATTAAGAGAGTCAAAATATTCGGCAACTTTATAACGATTGATGTATACAGCAATCCAATGTTTTCCGGGAAGATTGTTGGTATCCGTATTGATGATAAGCGAACAAGGATAGAAAGGAATTGAATCAGGTAAATTATCTCTAGAAAAGACATTGAGAAATTTTGTCTTGGAGTAGGGATGAGCTTTCCTCATTTTCCTCAAGATTTCTATGTTGCTTAAGTTACTCATCTCTGATAGCTGACAGTCACGTCTCTCATTCTTGTTATCTCAACTTTGCTATCATAGATATCATAAATGAGACAAGTAATTGTTTTCTTCAAAGGTGACTCAAATGATACCTCCAGTCGTAGATTTCCAGGCTTTGTAACTCCTACGCTTTCACCACCTAGATCTGCATCTGCTGTGAGGTTGTACATAATGAAGAAGTAGCCATTCTTTGGTTGTACATATCCATTGTAATTCCATTTTGAATCGTCTGTATTAAACATGTTGAGGGCGGTTGAAAATAGAACCATATTCACGTGCGAATTTGCCATCTTTGAAATTAGGCTCATATTGCTTTGCAAGATACAAATTTCCCATCCTGATAGAGTGCTAGTTTGCTAACATTAAAGTGTTGGAAATTTGAATGGATTCTTTTCAAAAGCACAAATGAATGCCTCATTTTCCACAAATGTGATATACACCGCCTTTGGCATTGCAGTGGGAAAAAGATTTGGGTAGGCATGTAGGGCATGTGAGGATGATCCCGCACCAATTGTATATATCCCCCCTTCTGAAGTTTGTCAACACACTGTGATTAACTGGATATATTGCATTGTTTTTCCTCAATCCTGTCGCATGCTCGTTGATGACTGACGGGTTCATTGTTACTCGCTTACATTGAGCACCGCATTACTTATGTTTTTTTTGGGGGGGGGGGCGAACTTGATAGTTTGTTGCTCCAAAAGCCATTAACGCAAACTCAGGATTTGCACGAATAAATTTTATTTGCATTTTAACCTGTGATAGCAGATATCTAGATTGACGAAGGAAATCAAGATAGACGGGTCCTTTCAAGTATAATTCCTTTGAATCCGCTGTTAAATCCATTCGTCTTTTCAACCCTGCATTTGAGACATCATCAAATTTCCCTTGCTGATCATCATACCACCCAGAAACTTGCAAGTGTGACTGTTTAGCTTGCTTTTGAAATTGAGTCATTGTATGTATATATGCTCCATATGGATATGCTGGATCCCCTCCTTCAATCTGTTTGTCATTCAATATTAGATACACATCTGAGAACAGACTGGCAATAGGAAGATTTGCTAATCCCACTTTATCCTTGGATGAATCGATATTTGTACCATCAGTCTTCTTAATTTGTATACACAACTCTAAATCAATGGATTGACAGTCAATATAATCTTGAGGATTGGCAGGTATATCAAACTGATAGGCTGCTGGTTACCATCGATATTTGTTGTGGGGGGAGGACTATGTCTACAATTGTTGAGGAGATGATGTCTGTCTGATGAGGGGGAGAATCGAAGAAACACAAAGCGAATTGATACTCTGCATCGTATTAGCTCTACAAATATGTTTGTCTTCCTTCGTTTTGACTTGTTTCTAGTAGCTGTGGAATTTCGTTTGCGCTTACCCCCCCCCCCTCTTGTTTTCACTCGACGTCTAGATTTAGAACGTGCTGCTCTAGTCGGCTTTTTACTTTTTCCTGCGTCTTTGCTTAGTAACTCGGACCTGATCCAACTTGTCTTGACTTCCTACGCTTCTTCCGAAAACTGTACGTCTCGTCTTTGTTAAATCATCTAATGCGTTCTATGGCAGATTGCTTGCGCGCAGCATTTTCATAGATTCACCGATATCCTCACTTGAAGCGCATCAAGCTGCAACATTTGCACCAAAATCTAAAGCCCTGCTTCCAACACGCTTCATGATTGGTACGCCATACTTTTTGAGTGTTGGAAGAACCATACGTCTGAGTGCACCAATTATGCCTCCTCCTACTTGTCGTCTACCTCCAACAAACACGGGATAACCGCTCTGATATGATGGTCATACTGTAAATGCCTGTCATTATGACTATTGAATAACTATGGAAGTCACAATAGCGTAAAAGCCTTATTCTCGTGACCTAATATGTAGGGTCAAAACAGTAACACCACCACAGAACGGGTTACTACTTCTCCTGCATCATCATGAATTGATATGTCAATTCTATTGATGAAATTTCGGCTGATTGGTAGATACATTGTGTTAAAAAATTCTCGATTGATTAGTTGCTTCCTTACGGATGAGAGAGGAAATGTGCGCAGAAGTGGGGCCTCAATGTCGCCAACCCTTGTATATTCAATAATGTTACAATAGACGTATAAGTTACTTATATCACGCTATAGAGATGGGGCTGTATCGCCTATTGAAGTACCTTCATAAATAGTTGATTTAGAGAATCCCAATGTGGTCGTTAACACGCTATCCAGCTAGATAAGAGAGTTCTTACCTACCTTTAGAATCATCGCGTTTCTTATGTGGGTCATAAGAAAAGTGATATTCATCTGCATCAAGGTAATCTACACCAAACTCATTTAACTTTGTACACAATTCAGATGGCGTTTTCAAGCTTTCAATGTTCAAATTAACTCTTTTTTACAAGTTCACTGGAAGTAGACAATTCATCACCCGATATGTCTTCGCTGTATACGTGGATATCCCATGAAGCATTTGTTGATGCTTTGAGTTTAGAAGAGGACAATTGAACCTTGAATGTATCATTTAATTCTGTCAACCAAGGTGCGCTTTCAAGGCCCTTAAACATCCAAATCATTTCAGATCCAAATTCAATAAAAACAGCGGACTCAGACTTTTCCAATGGTGTCTTTTTAGTAAAAACAATAAATTCTGCCTCCGTCTTCAAACAGTTAAATAAAGTTACTTTCTCTTTCTTATATTCACAAGTCATTAACGTTTCTGGGCACTGATCCTTGAAACTTTCTTGCAAAGTCTTCAACACTTCTAATGACCTCAAATTTTATTTTTTACTCGGATGCTCCTTTTTTGTAATGCATACAATGCACAATTTCTACATTTAAAATCAGTGACTTTCCTCTCTCGAATTCCACCCACGTCCATTGTACCAATACCTTGATGAGAAAGTTGTTCTGGAATACCCAAAAGTATGATCTCAAATCCTTACCTAAATACAAGAAGAACATGCTTCCCTTCCTTCATCAATTTGTTGACCCCTTTATGACTGGTTTGTAGAATTTATTCAAAGTCAGCTTGAAGAGATCATTTATTCGTTCAAACATTCTACCGATTTCCTTTTCTGTATCTTGCAAGCTCATTGTGGGAACCTTAGAATCAAAAAGTTGACGTTGCAAATGCCTTAGTTTGAATTTTAATCCATGTTTTTGAACAGATGGTAAAGATGTTCGAAAAAGGATGTAAATGTTAGATGATGAAAAAAGCCCATGTACCATGTAGACTATTTTGGAATGAATATGCGAAGCAATCATCCTTCTCTCGCACTTCTTTATGTAATTCAAAATAGTTGTTCTTTAGCAAACTGATATCGTTTGTAATAAGTAATTTCAGTAGAGAGCAACTTCATGGGGTCCATGCAGAGTAATTGGGATTAGCGAATTCAACAGAGTATAGAGAGGTTTGTTACTTGGGAATATCTTGGGGTTGCTATTGCTTGGAAGAATGATATTGAAGTTAGTAGACATGTTAAAACTCATATATGGAAGAAGTCACATGCTATATTAGCTTTAAAAGTTACGAGTGTCTCCCATCTCCACATTTTGGTAGATCCTGATGCGTTATCAGCTATTGAATGAGATCAGGATATCCTTTCCATTTAACTAGATATTTCCTTTTTTGATTGCCATGACCTTTCCTCCTAAAATAATTTTACTCAATCATATACACCTCTTCACTTCTGTCTACTACTTGCAATTCATAAGAGTAAAATTTTCCTTCAATTGGATTGCCATGGTAATCTATTAATTTGATACATGGTGGGTCTAAATTTTGTATTTACTTCATCCACAAAAAACTCTTCTTCAGATCCAATTAGGTAGATACCCCTTCTCAAATGTAGACTTAACCTTTGAAATCCGATACTCTTTATCACCAACATTAATTTTCTTTTCATTGGAAATGTTTTTTCGCTTTTTATTCATACAATCGAAGCCATACATCCATCGATTATCTGGGGTAACATCAACTGGTTTCATCTTAATGATTCGATGGTAGCTTTCATTGTAATCCTTAACAAATTTCTGCAGCTCACCTACCCAAACATGTGTATTTTTTGCAGTGAAATAGCGCCATATTTTTGTCTTCAGTGTGCGATTGAACCTCTCAACCATGGCAGCTTTATAAGCACTTTTGACACTAAACAATTCAACATTATGACTTTTAAGGAGACTTCGAACATGAGAGTTTTCGAATTCCTTCCCTTGATCGGTCTGTATTCTTTGCGGAACAAATCGCCCCTCATCGAAAATGCTCTGAAAAGCGCGCTTCAACTTCTGGTCCTCGTTTAGATTTCAGCGCACGTGCCCAAGCATAGCGAGATAAATCATCTATTACGGTTAAGATGTATTTATAGCCATCATTGTACTGTGATATCTGTTGCATGTCAGCCAAGTCCGCTTGCCATTGACTATCTATATTGTTAACAACGTATTTTCTTGTTGGAAACCGCTTTCTCGCATTTTTGTGAAGAGTGTAAGTCGGTTGACTCCTCAACCACTTCTTGACTTTCTCTATTCCCAACCTGCTGCACGGAGCTAGAACCTCCGGACGACTGAAACTTGCGGGATGATTTACAAGGTCGTAAATAAATCTTTTCTCTGAGTTTTCAACTGCTGTACTCATGTCTTTGTTCTGATTTGCACGCGTATTACTCGCACAGCAACTGCCTAACACAATTGATATCAACCTCTATGCCTCTTCTGCTTTACCTTCGAGCGCAGATTTCAAAACAGTCAGCAAAATTTTTGTAACGACATGATATGAGAGAGGCTTAATTCATATTTGCTTAATATTTACCTATACCTCCTTCGCAACACGCATTGAGCGCCTAGTAGCTCTTTTTGGTTGCAGATCGTCGGGATCTGCAAGCTCTTCGCTTGACCGCCATCGTGGGTGTTTTACTCTTTGATCCATCTTGTAAGTGACCCTTATCCAATTCATTCACAGTCGGTCCTCCAATAATATTGTTGAGGTACATTTTGATCAGATAAAATTTTCTGAAAATATGTCCACCCTTGTGGTGCACCTAGTTTTCGCCTTACATCTCTGACATGCATATTGTAGAAAGGGTCATCTATGTGACTATTTCTTAATAACATCACCAGTTGTTTCATTCTATTATCTCCCCTCTCTCATTGAACTTCACATGTGGATCAATGAAGTCAAATAATCGCTCAGCGCGCACACGATATGGTCGAGGTGTTGACAAGGTTATAAATCGTCGCAACTTGTCACGAATCTGTCGCCTCTCGTCCATGTTTTCAGGCTGCTAACTGCATTCGTCGATAGGGATCTTAATCATTCTGAATTTCCATATCCCTTTTGTGTTAGTTCCTTAAGTTGATTCGTAATAGGTTGTCTGATCTATATTTTTGACTTCCTGTGCACTTTGTAATGTAGTCAATTGTACATACTCCTCTTGAGGAATGACTACCATCTTTGATACGACATGTTTGAAAATAATAAGGCAACAAAGTACATTGCTTAAAACTAACTGTGAACCGAGAAAACTGTCATTGGTTCAGCGGAATTAGGTTTGATATTTGTTCGAAATCGAACTTGTCGTTCCGGACATTCCTGGTTAGATCAATAAATAGATAAAACCATGTGGTTTCTTTGTTAACCTCTCATATATTCTTGCAAGTACTTTAGGTGGTTGACGTACTATCTGTCTACTGAGATGATGTATCACGGACTGCTATCTCTTGGATTTTTAAATAATTGCCAACATAATGTGTATTCAAACTTCTAGTTCTTTGCTCTTTCCCTCCATCGAAGATGTTTTGGGTGATGTAGATAATAAAAGCTTCCCTATGATGTGCAGTTTGAATGAACATTTCAGTTACATCCATTGAAGATTTGCTTTCTCGTAATAGATCATCTAATACTAGTAAGTCACCTGCTTTGATATCCTCAGTTGATGGCAACCCTTGCTTCACCTCATAACCTTTCTGGCGAAGTGCAGAATGTACGTAGTTGTGGTTGAAATATTCCATAATACCATTTGACTCTCTTAATTTCCTTGTTAAACATTTCATTTCTATATTGTAGCAATTCAGTTACAAATGTAGTTTTACCGGACTAACTTGGTCCAGCGACACACATTGTGCGATCAGTGAATAGACGAAAATCTGTCATCTTATAATTCCATTAACATTAAACTCATCATCCCGCTAATTTTGCTTAGAACAACAAACAGACACATGTTCCAGATCAAGTTTATTTACATTCAGAATAGAAACTTTCAAGTTTACATTTACAAAATTAAAACATTTACAAATTAAAACATTTGTGTTTCCTCATCACAATTAGGATTATAAAAAGTTTTCAAGTCAGCGTCTTGGCGCTTCAACTTCAATTTAGGATTCCCATCTTTAGATTTCCGCCCTCGCTTTTTGCTCTCTTCCTTCCCATCACTTGAAGCAGTCTTATCAATGTTAATTAAACATTTATCAATTGGTAGTGGTTCATAGACTAGTTGAAGAACCTTCATTTTGCAAAAATGCGACTTTACCAGTCGAACCATGTGAACCAATATAAAGTCCGGTAACGTGCACTAAGCCCATATAGCGGCCCCGTTTTGAGATCCTCACACTCCATCGCTTTTGTAAAGAGATCGAATGCTTGAAAATGATCAGATAGTTTAAAAAACAGTGTATCGAATTCCGGCAATTCCTTATAACCAACTCCTTCCTCTAATGCCTTTCTCCAATGAGTGGGAGCACTTTCAGGCAGCTCAACACATTCTTTCGCGAAAGAGTCAATAGTTTTAAGAATCACCCGTTGCCATTTTGGAAAAGTCACTCGCATTTGTCTCATATTGCTATACCCTGATGTAGACATACCATTACTGTGGAAGAAAAATGGAACTTGAAGATAAAAGCCATCATCACCATAATTCAAGGTTTGAAAGTAGAACGTATTTCCAATCCCTTGCACCTTTCGTGTCGGACGAAGCTTCAAGAGATCTTGCTCAAAAGCGTCACCTTCCTCTCTGATTGTATACATTTTCTGAGTCATGTTTCAACAAGTACTAATTCGGAGCTTTCAACCAGCGCAAATGAATTGTCACTTGAAAGTGGTAAAATATCATTAAAGCGTCTTCCTTATATACACCTATATATGACTCATCAATCAAAGTGATGACGTGTCACTTTATCATTCGCTAACCTTATATTAACATTGCAGCAGTTGCTGCAATCCTTCCAAGCGGACTATTGATTACACCATTAATACTGTTTCCAATAATCATTTAACATACTTAGAAACCCACCACCACCGCGCTGAATTAAGTTTCGCCTTTTCTTATCACTACTCCTTGGATTTGAAAACTTTTTAATGCTATTCAAAGAGCCAGCATTCAACAGAGGCTTGTAAATAGGTAGACATTTGTGTATTGCAAAAGCTAAATCACGAATGAAATCATCACTTGAATTTTGAATCAATTTACACTTCTTCTTATTATCATGTATCCTGTTTAACTTTCGCAACGCCTTTTTAAACTGACTTGAAGGTTTGAAAGACCGTTTCGATTGACGAGAAGATGCCTTCCGTTTTACAGACATTTTTATTCTAATATGGAAATAGATAATACAATTACGATTTTTGCTTAGTACTTACAACATTATATACAAAAGTTTACAAGCATTCACACAGAGTTTGTTGCTGGTACTTATAAAATTACATAAAACACTTAACAAGCTGTAGAGGGAAACTGATATACACTCACATCGGCTAGAGTCTGATTTGTAGCAGTTATGAGCTACTCAATGTCTTTCATTAGATGTTTTGAAATTGGACAGCACATACAGCAGGGCTTTGAATGGAAAGTCTTTAAAATATTGGCATAGTATGCCCGCAAAACTGATTACCTCAGAATGTCCTTGAGCAGCCACATTGATGCTTACTGATGGCGGTCCACTGAACAAGTCCAGTTTGCATTTGTCACCCTTCTCGTCATAGTAGCTGGAGGTGATAATGTCATGGAGACATGTGTTGAGTTTCCGTTGGATACTGGTGCACCAACAGCGAGAGTATTCCGGTACAATCTCCGTTTGAGATAGTGGGCGAAATACTTCGTTGAGCCAGAATCTTGCAACTCGTGTAAGAGCGTTGTTCACGACTCTCATCAACATTCTCTGCACCACAACGTCCTCTCCGCAGCGGAAATACTTCACTATTTCCTCCATCAGATCCACCAAATCCGCTTTATAGCCAGTTATATTCACGGCAGAATAAAATATATTGCCCGTGAAGAGTTGACTTCGGTAAATTATTGAAATGGGAATGTTGGTAGTGAACGACATGCTGATTGACATTGTAATTGTATTAGCCTCAAATTATGCTTGAAATAGAACGGTACAATGTCCTCCTTATATAGAAAAGTCAAACAAAGACACAATAGTGACCAATCACAGACCTGCATGATGACTCATCATGTACGATATACAGTGACTGTTGAAGATATTTCTTCATCGCAAAGGGGACAAGATGAAGTTTCAAAGGGTACATAACATGTAGAACACATAACGCTATGACAACATGGTAAAAAGAGAAGGGATCGTTCCTGTTTAAAACATTTAACGCAGTTCCGTTCACATAATAATTTAAATGTCTCTTGTTCTAATTTCCTTCTGAAGTCACTTTTATTGGGAGAACTTTTTATTAAAACACTGTCAGATGTCTCCTTCTTTCCATATCGTTCCAATTTGATCCTCCTAATTTCACTATCATTGCAGTGTAGCATGGAGAAATCCTCTATCCACCTACGATCCAAATTGTGATTCATAGCATGCTCATCTAGATCCATTAGTCGATCAACTAAATCACCAGCGTTGATATTTTCACTGAGATTTGTTACAGTTTCTATGGCTTTGAACGAATATCCAAGGTCTCTTGCGACAACCCACGACGTTGGGATACTAGTCATCATTATGTATGCCATCAAAAACTATCTCATATTTATAGCATAGTTTGTCTACGTAAAAGGAAAATCAATGTGTCATCTTGATTACAATGGTTGCAATAGTCACAATAGTCGCAATTGAGCAAACCCATTCAAAATCAAACAACGGACGTCTATCGGTACGTACCCAAGTGCTCAGAACCAAACCACACAAGTTCGATCATAGACGTTCCGAAACACAGTGTACCAAACACATGTACCTATCCAGTAAAACAGATCTCATACAAGTTCCTATTGATAACACTGAATTATACATGTACCTATCCATGTGCCTATCGATAACTAAACTATACATGTACCTATCCATGTACCTATCCATGTTCCTATTGATAACACTAAACTTTACATGTACCTATCCATGTTCCTATTGATAACACTAAACTTTACATGTACCTATCCATGTACCTATCCGTGGCAAGTAGGGCACAGTTTTCACTACTCACATTGAACGTGGAAGGGGAGTTTTGGAATTTTGGATCGTCGACAAGTTAAAAGTAAGCTTGTTGTCGTGGATCAGAAGTGGGTTTACTTCAAAAGCATTCCACCGAAAGAATGTAGCCGAGTTTGGGTCGACAATGCGGGCGACAGACCACAAGTGCCGCGCAGGACAGTGGGCGATAAGATAAAGTGCTGATTATGGTTGCCCTCAACAATGCAAAATCCTTCTCCTATGTCGAAGTGCTACACGATGGTGTAAGCATCAATGGCGACAGATACTTATTGTTCCTTCAAAACATGTGCGAGGCTTTCGAACAACATCTGAATTTATCTGGGAGATGCATCTTCAACATGATAACGCAAGACCACATATTGCGATACATGTTCAACGATGGAACGACCGCGAGCACATTAGTCTAGCGAGACAGCCTCCTGGCTGACTTGACTTTAATTTACTCGATCGATACGTCATCCGAAATTTTGAAGTTCATCGTCGACAGACCAACTTTAATTCTACTGCAGAAATTGAAGCATTTGTTCAAGAATTACTTGCTGGATTGACCGTCACCCATATACAGAAGGAATTTGATCAATTCCGATTACACATTGAGAAGAATTGAAGCAAATGGTAACTATCTACGTAAACACCATTTTGTAATAATTTGTTTTTTATGCAACTTGTTGTAATAAAAATGGTTGAGTTATAATGCTGCACTTTTCTTTTCACGCTATCTTAGCTGAAATTGAAATTTATAGTCATTTTTTCAAAGATTGCATTCACTTATGATTTAACTGTCAATTTCATATTTTGTCAACTTACATGTGCAAGTATGTCAGGATGTAGAAAGTTGACATAATAGAATGATAAAGACCTGCCATAGACTTACATTAAGCATAACGAGACACACAATGACATTCAAATATGTCGTTTACAAAAAACGCAGTTTTTTTGTCGACCTTTATATTTTGATCAGATACATTCTCACATGCAGCATCCATCAGAAGCAGAACGAGCTAGTGTGATCACTTAACCCCGTTGATTAATCCCAGAATTTGATTAAAATCCCGAGAAAATGCTATTCCAGAATTGAAAGCTCTAGCTAGTGTAGAGCAGACATAAATTCCATCTTGGAGATGTTTACTAACTATCCTCTATCAAACCTAAAATTGGAATAGGGCTCCATTAACCGTGATGCTGACTTTCTATTGTCATAGCGAGTTTGATATTATCAAGCAATTCAATTAACTCCAATAGTTATGATTTTATTGAATGAACATATTTAGCTGCTGAGAAATTACGTTTCTCATGATCAACTGTATCATAGCTCTTTGCATGCAAAATTTCAGTCATCAAGAATGTACTGTTATGCCAGGCTTCAATTGGCAAACTTTCATTGCACTCAAATCGTCATCTTCAAGTCGATAATCAGCAACTGGACTGGTGTCGCAAATGTTCACAAACCCTAGCTTCTTATAAAGTCTTCTGGCTGGAGTATTTGTGTCCAGTACTTGTAACTCGACAAGTTGTGCCCCATTTTCAACAGCTATTAGGCTAGATATTTGAATTAATGCACGTCCAATACTTTTCCCTCTATAGTTTCGGTCAATGAACAGATCTTCAAGATGTAAATTAAGCCCATGAGCAGCTGAAAACATGAAAAAGCAGAGACTGTACCCAATGATGATATCCTTTTTCTTATCAACGGCAAAAATGCATTTATAGCAGTCATTTTCCAAATCCTTTCGCACAGTTTCGGTATCAATCTTGACTTTCTCATGGAAGCCCTGATAATCAGCTAAGTAGTGGATAAATCGCAAAATGTCAGGAGCATCGCCAGGTGTCGCACAGCGAATTAGGAACTTGTCGGAATCAGAACTTGATTCTCTGAAAGAGATGCCATCTGGTAGTTTTCCAGAGATCGCATCATTTAAGGACTGTCCTTGCAAAATGCAATCTATCCAACCCATCGAGCTGGAAATATTTTTAAACCCCCATTTCTCGAAAACATTCCTCACCAAATCTTCAGATTGTGGAAGCTGCACATCCAAACGTCTCAATTGAAATTCTTTGTCGTGATTTACAACTGATTGAATAAGACTCCTGCACAGACCTAGGTTTCGATGTGATTCCTTCACAAATATATCAGAAATGGCTGCAGATACGCCAACCCATGTGCTATATGGTTTGTAAAAAAGACAAAATGCCACGAGTGTTTTGGATGATATTTCACATGCAACATAACAAAAGCATCTTTGCTTCGTCAGGTGAGTTTCAACTTGAAATGAAGGCTCAAGAAAATATTTCAGGACTGAACGTTTATTGGACATTTCTCGAAAAAGTGAAGACAAATTTTGAGAATCCGAGTTAGTGGCCAATCGTATGTTGTATTGGGAATCCGCCATGTTCATAAATAGCGCGTAGTACGGATAAATAGAGCGTAACAGATGAAATGAGGTAATGCGAAAATAAGTCAACTGTAATCTTCTCTGAAAGTTAAATATTACGACGAGTTAACACAAACGCAAGTGCAGTATATGTGAGAGAAGACAATTTTGCTACGTTGTCAGAGGATGATTCATAAGCAGCGCCAAATCACAGACAATGTTTTCGTATTCGATGACGTTGCACCTTGACCTCACATCAACTTATGAGTGATGAAATAATGACAGTAAGACACGTCACATGCAGTATTGGTAAAAGCTGTTTATTGGGGAAACGCGTGATCATGCCGTTATCATGATGACGCACTTGTCTGCTGTCGATGAGGAATCCAACTCCAGAGAATCAATCGGCTAGCGCAGATACAAGCCGATATTTACTGATATTTTTTCAATGGGTAATTAGCAGACGCGCAGGATGAATTTATTGAAACATTTATTATAATGCACACGAATGCATGTACATGTAATTTGTATTTGATGACAAAATATCAACAAATGATGATAATATGCCGCAGGCCTTTTTTTTACATAGTGACAACATGACTTTATGTCATGTTCCCCTTTACTTTAGTCATGTTGTCAGCGTCATTCAGTCATGTTGACATTATTTGTTTTGCCCTCTGTCAGGTGAGATTTATTAAAAATTCAATACATTTTGTACTCGTTTATCAATGCAAGTGGAAGAACCAGAAGAGACGGCTGTTATGTCTATTTAGGTTTTGGCAATTTATGAAATGTCCTACAGCGCGCCTCTGTGCAATGGGCCGCACATTACGCATTCATAATTGAGCAATCCTACAACTAAGATGTGTTAATTGCTAGCAGTCAGCATTTGATGTGCTCAGCGGGATATTTGAAATGATGAAATCTATAAAGGCTTACTGATTTAGATTACATGGTTTCCCGGGCTCAGGATTTAGGTATAGGAACGTTGATGGAGGCTGCATGTCCAGTGACAAACGAGATTTCAAGAACTTCCACAAGTCTGAGGCTACAAGCGTTGTCTCCATCATCAAACTACTTTTCTGGTAAACAAGGCCAACGTGTAGTCGCAGTATTCAACATTCACTATCATTTAGATACAGTTGAAAGATATATGAATACCATGGCACTAAATGAAGTAATCGGTAAAACTAAAGCTTCATTACTTTTCTGAGATAATTGTAGTCTACTCCGTTTTATAACTCGACCTACGGTAATTCGAATGACATCTTGACGCTAGGTTGTGAGTTAGATTCTACTGTCTTATTGGTTCAGCAGGCCTATGATTGGCTACCTTTTGGCCCACATTTCAGGATCATGACATGACCAGCTTTCTCCATTTATATCGATGCTTAGTTGCTTGCACAGTATTAACGATGACAGATTCTTTTGATGTCGCACTCACAAGTTCTGTTTACCTACATGTATATTAAGAGTTAGCGTTTTAGGATATGTTACAAAGCTCACTGTTTTAGTAAGCAACGTGCTTCGCCCATGAGTCCTGACGAAAGATAGTCTGAAAAGTATGTCCAATGTGGCTTGTAAGATACATATCAAACACGGTCAGAAAGATCGACCGAGTCTGAAGCCCTGATCTGAGCAACATAGAGTAAATATCAATGACGCAGTTCAGTAACCGACGTGTTTAGCTACTTCCAGTGAGAGTCCATCATCTCAATCATAATTGCAATGTCACTTTCAAGTATTAACGAACGGGAGGAGGCTGCAAATCAAAAGCAAGCAGTTGAAATAAAATTTAGCCAGTCAACACGAACCGATTCGAATTTTTATCGAATCGCAATTTCGAATCAAATCCCGAAGTTTCGCATATCCCTATGACAATTATGCATAAATGCATATTATGATATTTAATCGAATATTTTATATTCGACTATTTATAACAAATATTTTTGAATATTACATAGGGGCCTATTCGTAGTTCAATTATTACATGTTTGTATTTGTATGGACGTGTATATAAGCACTTTTTTGTTGCTATTCGCATTTTAAGACTGGTAGACATTTCGGATTTGACCTTAGTCTGTCTGACCCACTTGTGTGCGTGCTATCATCATGTTTTTGCTTAGCGCACAACCTTCATCGGGTTTGCGTAAAGATTCGTGCTAAGTATACTGATGTGAATGAATTGATCGCCATGGGCAAAAAGATATTCGAAAAGGCGCGTACCGTCGCAAATTACTGTTTAATAATGAACCTGCATTACCTCCAGAACCGATTGTCACTCGCTGGGGCACGTGGTTGATCGCTTGTGAGTACTATATCAAGAATCTTGGGAAGTTTAAAACCATTGTACAGCAATTAGAGAGCAAGGGTTTTACAGACAGTCGCCTTAAAATGGTTGTCGAAACCTCATCCGTTGTGACATCGCTTGCTACAATTGCAAGTAAGTATATGCTCTTGGTTGAGTTGATGCAAGTGTGAAGCTCGTCGAACTAACAACTAAGACTTGATCATCAAAATACGTGAAGCACCGAGTTCAGGCCTGATGTCAAGGCTAAGTTAGACAACGTTCTTGCCAAAAACGCAGGCTTGACAGAACTGTTGACACCAGATCATGGTGTTTATAACGTGCAAGAGTATATTCTTGCTCTATATACTAGCTCTTTTGCTCAAAGCACCATTGAATTCGGCTGAAGTGGAATGAGGCTTTTCAAAGTACATGTGCGTCCTTGCAGACATGCGAAGGCGACTAACTGAAGAAAACATTAAAATTCACTTATTTGTGCAGAGGAATCTACTTTGATTTGCTTTGATTCATTATACATATACGGCTTCTTTTCAAAAACGATTGGATTTTCCCTGTTTTTGTCGAATATCTTTACGAATATTTAGGCGGTAAATCGAATATTTTAATCCAATATTTCAAGGAAATTAATGCATATTTTTCACATTTTAAGCGAATATAAATCCGAAGCTTAATTATATGTATGATTTCGAAAATTTTCCCTTTTTGGCTAAAAAGTCATGTTGTAGCAATTCCTTAAAAAACCCTGATATGTCGTGAGCAAAATGAGTGATGAGATGAATGTATCGAGGACATTTCAAACTGCTGAGTTGATTGCTCTAATTACTCCAACAGAAATGTTGACAAATCATGTGCTGTAGTTACGAGAACCATGCTGTCCGCATTCAGAATATCTTCGGCGATGCATTCAGACAAGTGATGTGAAGCAGAGCGAAGTAGATCGAACTTTGGTGCGGAGGGGGAGTGGAGTGGGCAGTACGTAAAAAATGCTAGACTAAAAATATTTAGCCGGAACGGGATGGGCTTCAAATGCAGCGGAGCGGAGATGGCATTTGACAATAGAAACACTCACTACCACATACAGAATTAAATATTTTGTTTATCTGATGAATATAATTCTGTGCTCATTACACTGCGGAAAGAGATTGCAATATTTCGGATGGTGTGAATTCAAATGCTGTTGCCGTACTTATGGGTTATCATTCCCTACGTTTTTGAATTTGTCTAAAATCTGCAAAAATGAATCATTAGTCACCAAACTCTAGGTAACCGTACTAAAGCATTTTCTACCCCAGGTCGGACATGCACTTCTTGCATTAGAGACGGTGCAGCGATGTCAACAGCAATTGATCTATTGTCTATGTTCAACGCATTATTGTGTGTAATTGCATGTCGTGTGTTGATTGTTCTCTCCCTGTCTCATCCACTGGTATTTCCCACAACCACTACCTTTAACTGTTTCGCAAATATTCTGGACTCAGTGATGGCTGGATCTCGCATGAGGACTCATCTTAGATAATATTTCGGCTGCGGACAACCCGTCAGTCGATCGTGTGTGCCAACTTGCTCGCATCTTCTTTTTTGAGAAGTTTTGAAAGTGGCCTGCCACCTATAGACTTCAGGCCCCTATGCGCTCGAATTCTCCATTGGATCTCGGGCGAAAATTAAGGAACAGAAACCAATTGCCGACCGTTCTCCGCTCATTAAACAGCTTGAATTCACGCTGATGTGAATACAGAACCCTCGGAAATATCTGAAGATCATAGACAAGTGATAGCTTTGGGAAGGAATTTAGCCACGAACCTTGTAAGCATGATAAGCGGGTGGGCGAATAGTTGATCGTGCTACATATTTCAATTATTAGGCTACATATTACATATTTCAACATATTCGGTATCATATTTCAATGCAATCATCCGGGTCATTTAGAACTCATAGCATATCTGTGACCCAATGAGAGCTAGACACAATGGAGTCGTATACGACCTCTGAGCCAAAACTTAGAGATAGATTAGCCCAATTAGCTTCTTGATTTGACTACAAAGTTTTATGTAGCAGGATCAAGTCACCAAAAACATATTGGTCGATCTGTAGGTTAAGTGTAACCCTCCTCTCAAAATGTCGACATTGGAAGTCAATGATCAAACCTCCTCTTGTTATAATAAGCTAAGTTCGCAAATCGCCATCATCAGGCCATGACCTGAACGCCAACTTCGGTACTAATCACTTCATTAGCTATACTCGTATGTTCTGTATTTTGCAACCCGGTCTCAATTGCATTTAACTGGCAATGGAAACGCGCATGTCATGGCTGCATTGCTGTGTGCGATTCTTTCGGGAATACCAAAGTGTAATTTTTCATGTTGAGTTTTAAAACCAATCGCTGTCGTATGGCAGCGATTGAGTAAATCTCTTGCCTCCGCGCATCTTTCCCAGGTGTTCGTGATGATAGAGTGGACCGCTGACTGTAGGTAGTCTATTCGTAAAAATGTGGTTTTCCTGAAAATAACTGACAAAGCCTTTCCTTTTCTGAGTAGGCCAATTGATTTCGCCCTTGCTCTAAGTTTGTCTAGCAAAATTGTTGGACGCTCTGTACCACTTCCACTCATCTGATTTGATACAACTCTATTACCGCATCACAGGCGGAATGTCTGTACAATACTAATACAAGTGGATTAAAAAAAACGCTTTAGTCAAAAAATGATGTATTTACAGTCTCAATAAAAGAAATAAAATCCTATTATATCCAAAAAATATACATAAATATGATTTATATACAAATTAATATACAATCGACCAAAAAATGTTCATTTGTTTACCATAAGGAATTAAAGAACAAACATTCACCAAATCCTAAGATAATGAGCTTCTCATCTACTCGTGATCTGAATATAGACCTGATGATATTCTTTCATGAAGTTACATGATGACACTTGAGAGCTAAGCTAGTTTCCGATGGACGTTTACCATGTCTGCATAAGGAATGCAATGATCTCAAATCATGACATTATTGAATTCATGCTAAGTCTAACTCTGTGTGGCACTAATAAGATTAATTGAGATATATTTCTTTGTGTGCTTCAGGCATCGTCAGACGAATAAATGTTAAAATTACAGTATAGTCACACAGCCATTCCAAACATGTCTAGAAGCCACGTGATAGCAGAAATTCAAAATTTGGATAGTGCCTATTAATTCACCAAGTTTTTCTCCGCTTCTACTTTTACATGAAATTCAAGTCAAAAAGGTTCAATAAATTATTCAACTTCAATGTAAATGCTTTCATATTTATCGGATTAACATCCAGGTTTCTACTTTTGCAGAACTTTATGAATCTTCTCGGAATGATGACCAAGGTTTGAAATTTTCCTATTGATGCTTATTGTCAGACAATTCACTTAAAAAATTCCGAAAAATTCATGTGACAGGGCTATGCCTCGTTGCGCTAATTCACAATATAAACAACAAATACTTGACATCAGGAGTATGATAATAAGCTCTGGAATGTTTCTAACGTAATGCCCTGACCTCCGTGATCCACTTGGATCTTTTTGCCATCTCCAGTGTCAATTAACATGGTATTTTCATCTAGATCTGTCACTGTCACACCAGGAAAGAGCTGAGAAACGTCCACAGTACTACCCGAAGATTGCTCGTTTTCAGTCGAATTTTCATTAATCACTCCTTGCAACTCCTCATCGTTCTCCAATGGTGGAGCTGCTCTTTGAGTAATCGTATGATCTTCAGTGTCTTCGAACTTCAGCGCCGCACTTTTCTTGCCCGTTTTCTTCTTCCGTCGACGAGCTGTAGTAGGGACGACTTCCATCGAATCTTCATCGATGTCCACTTTCGGTTCGTCAATCGCATCAATCGGCGCCTCTTCATGCTCTGACTTTTCTTCGCTCTTCGCTTCTCTCTCTTCAGTTTCCTTCAGGGGTTCAGGCAGCGGTTCTTCGTCGAATTCGGGTTCCTGGTTATCGAGAATATTGGCTTCTGTGTCGAGATTGATGGGTGGAGGGTCAGCGATGGACATCGAGTGTTCATTCATCGCATCCACAACAGGCTGCTCACGACCCTCTACCTCCGTCTCCTCTTCGGCTTTGGTTGAATCCATTTGGAATGCATTTTCGAGCGCGAGAGCTTCCATGTTCACAGCTCCGCTCTCCAGAGCAGCCGCAGACACTTCGTCGGCTGGGATAACTGTGGCAGCACTGCCGTCGTCGAGGAGAATCACTTGTTGACCAGTGGGACGATGATACAGCATCCCTGAGGAAGCGTGGAGTACGAGGTCGGTAGGGTCACCGTTCTCATTCAATACTGCGAGATAACGTCCAGAATTCACATCTTCCTCACTGATGAGGAGAGTAGAATTGAGGGGTTCAGGGTTTTCAAGACCAAGCATGTTCTCTTCCCGAGACTGAAAGGCAAAAGAAGTTATAGGTAATCTCTCGAAGATTTTCTGATCACGTTCTGATAATAGCAACGTTTCAATTAAATTCCAGTGTAAATCGCCTGATTCAATTTCCCCATTACTCATTACCATGTATTCAATCACATCATATTGATTGACATGAACCTAACATTTACGAGAACGTGGATTGAACAAAAAACGGGACAGGAATCCATTTTTTACAGAATTTTCACCCCTAGCACAACTACAAGCCTTAGAGGGGCTACTCAGTGAAAAAGTAATAAATTGTATTATTTTAAATAAGTAAAAGAAAAGAAACAGATCTTCTAATCTGATGAATTATAGGAAGAGGAAGCCCAGCAGCACTGTCAGTGCTCACTATTGACGCCTTTCGGCTGACATAGTCACTGATCATCATTAGTGTCACTGATAAGCACCTAAAGCCGCATTACCACATTAAACGGAAAAATCTCATATAATTTTGCGGGGCACGAAACTTCAATTGCTTGTCGCAAGGCTCTGATGATGATCAACAGAGTTGGTCAGAAAGCGTCAATATAATATAATTCATTGTATTGATCATGAGTCCTGCTCTTAAGAATCTCTGCTTATTGGTCGAAGGCTCAACGACAAAACCCCATTGCGTACCATAATAATATTGCCGAGTAACGGCTTTTTTATTCAATGTATTGGTCGCTATAATGTTTTATATGGGAACGTTTTTTTTATAGATCCGTGATGCTTTGCTCTTTAACGCTTTGATATAATTCATTTGATTTATGAAATACAGGTGCGCAATTAGCACATTAGATTAATTTCTTCGAGTATTCATTAAATGCTATTTTTAACACAGTGATGATATTGGTTTCCCACACTTAATGTACCAGTAATTATCAATGAAAGCTGTTTTTTTAAAGCAATGTGAGGATTTTACATTGTATGTTTCTATGATATATGATTCAATGTATATCAAGTTGCAGTTTCAGTGAAACTTTATCAAATACATGCAACAACACTCATTGTCTCAAATTTGATCATACGTGCGCCCATCGTCTCGGTTCAGTGGACTTCGTGATATCAATCGTTCAACTAGATCACTTTACTCTGGTGGTAGAGTAGGAAGGCCACTAAGCCATAGATGTCTGACATCGCTTCATGAAATTGGGATGTATGAGATACACCTTTGGTTAAGAAATATTGTTATAAAGAGACCGACTGGCCGCCACTAAGCTATTTGCGTGTGAGAATGAAGATGAATGAATTTTACTGCTATAGTTAGCCAGTGGACTGTCACAAGTAACTTTATGTGAAAACGAAGAAGTAATTTGTTTATTCAACGCAAGCTTCGAAGCCGAATGCGTGTGGTGTGACGAGTCGTTTGAGGTTTAGTAGCGGTTCACTAAGTTACCTCGTGTAAACGCGCCTCAATAACTTTAAAAACATACATGCAGTGCCATATGCATGTACAAGCATATGCGGTAAGTTAATAAATAAAAGTTTTGAATTTAACTACACTACCTAAAAGAAAAATGGATTCCAGAAGCTTGGAAACCATTGAACGTACGACCAAGTAGATATCTGCATCTGCGATAGTAATGAAATTATACAAGGAAAGGGACCGGATGCGGTCGCGTCATGTGTTACAACGGGTGCCAGAGGGCTTGGTCGCAAGGCCTAATTCGCCGCAGACGGATTTTCGGAAGTTATAACAGAAAGAGCGCATTCCCTTATCCTCCTTACGATTTCATGATATCATGCAGTTGTTGGACCTGTCGACCCTCCTTAGCAGAATATACATGTACATGATATTCTAATCAGACGATTAGAATATGTCTGAGCATCGACAAAAGGCAAAAAAATTGGCTACCATGCTCCACGCCCGATCTCCCCCAGATGTTTGATCAAATTGGAAAATAATCAGCGATGAAATCATATTTGAGCTAAATATTAATAAATCATATTATAAAGCACAACAATAAAGCTTATTATAAAACCATGCAAAAACAGAAGAATCTGTGCTGCTCGTAATAGAAAATACTTCATCACGTGAAACTTTTTGAATTTCATGATGTAATCGAGTAATATGCTCAGATGCAATCGAAATAAATTGTTAATGAGTAGGATGATCATGTTTCATTTGGTGAAGTACCAAAAATGGAAAGTTTTCATGTATCTCTATTTTCACAATTAAATGAATTACCTGCTCTTTCTGTTGCGAAAACATCCAAGACACGCCTCTTGCTGCTTCTTCTTCTCGCAATTTTCGCATTCTTTCTCGTTGTATATCAATCATTGTTTGAACTCCTTTGTATTGGGTGGGAAGATAGCCTTCATTCAAACGCTTCTTCACACGGTAATCACCCAAGGGTAAATGCAATAATTTGGCATGATCATCGTTATCGATCTACAATTTAAAGTAAACATCAGAGATGCCAACAAAAGGTGCAATCAGAAATAGCTCAAGACACAGAATGACAAAACAAGCATAACATTTCATGATATCATGCAAGTGTTGGACCTGCGACCCTTGGCAGAATATACATCAAACTCTCCAATTATCTAATGCTGCTTACTCATGATATTGACTTTCAATCCACTGTGCAACGCAGACCAATGATGTTCAGAGTACTCTGTCTCAAGAAGTTTGGATCAGTGGCGGGAGCGATTGGATTTTCGCGCGATTCCGAATCTGTGCGACTCAAGGCACGACTAGTCAAAATATTGCGCGATTCTGAATATGCTCATTGACAAAATTTTTGAAACATTTACTTCTTTAACTTCTTTCTTTTTGACTGGTATATATATATATATATATATATATATATATATATATATATATATATATATATATATATATATATATACCTAAGTCTTCAACCTGCCTCACCGACACCAACAGGTTCCACGAAATCGCAAATTGACCCGTTTTTATCATTTCAACTCTAGTTTTTTGTGACACAGTATGCAAATATAGACCTTTGGCATCAACTCCGCCAAAAAATAAACTCATTTGGTGCCTTACCGGCTGCTCAATTGGACCCAACAGCCAAAAAAGCGATTTTCTTCAAATTCGGTCATTTATGGCCAGGGTTGGGCCCACAGAATGGGGCTAGATCATAGATTTTCACTGTGGTAAAAGATTTTATTGACATATTTAACCTTAGTCTCAATCACTGATTGAAGAAAAAATGATATTATAATATATATACCCGTATGCAAAATTCGATCAGAAGATCGGTATATTAGTATATGTATCTGATGCACATGTCTAGACTAGTTGGTAATTCATAAAAATATTTCGGATGATGATCTACAAAGCAACTTTTTTGACATATTTATGTTATATTTGGGTCAAAAATGCGAAATCTGATGTCTGTTTTATTCAGTTCATGCGGGAAGTAGCCTATTTAGACAATATATGTAGTTTTGAAACCGTTGATTTTCCAGTTCTTTGCCTCCTGGTGGACTTGTATGATCGCTGAGTTACTTATAAACATTCATAACATTATAATGATGTTGGCAGATAACATCAACACCTTTGAAACGCCGAAAGTTGCTTGGAAATATACGTTTTTAGTGGTCAATTACATAGTTTTAAAAGTTAAAAAGTGTGAAAATAGGAATCATTCGATGTTCAGCAAGTCCAAAGAACAGCAGCATCCTTACATAGTCAAACTTGTACAGAAACAAGCTTAATTTTCTTAGATATTGTCATTGGATGTTTATAACTGAGAGAAGAACACCAATATGCGTTACTAATAATTACCATAACAAACTATAAGCAAAATATATTCTATTAGACAAATGTTTCGTCATAGCTATATTCTTTTGCCGTTTCAGAGAAACATATGTATCATATATACTAGTATTTCTGTGTCCAAGTACTCATGCATTTCAGGCCAGATTTACAAATGTAACGTGATTAGTAATACAAGTTGCTAACGTTGGGAAATGCATTACACTCTTCAGATAGAATGTTCCTACAACTACACACCACATCATACAAATTTGACGTTGTACTTATATTTTGATATGAATAATAGCACTTTTTATACCTCATCAACTAATAAAAATAAGGAAACTGAAGGATAACTTCTTCAATTTTATATTTTCCAAAAATGTTGTGTGTTTAAATTCATCAAAAGACAACGTCTCTATAGTGCAGAGGCGGAAAGATGAATTCGCAAATTTATCAGCTGTTGTTTACTGGTTTTCCATGTGATAACGTTTTAGACGATAATTTTGATAACATACTGTCAAATTTGAGCAGTTAGTATGAGGAATATCCCTGTATTATATTTTTTACTTATATCTGATTAACATATTAGGTTGGAAAGATTTTGACGTAATGATGTAACCTGACATGTTTCGACTGGTCTTGTCAAAGTCCAGCAGTCACACATGCTTGTCCCAGCATGTGAACTTACATTGAAAGATAGACATTTTATAGGAAGGAGAAAGTTGAGATACAGGTCAACACGCGATAGCAGCGGCAGACTGTGAGTCACCCGATTACCATGGCAAGCGAAGATTAATCACATGGTCCTTTTGCTTGCACAAATTGGGATTATCACGTCTAATAAACAATGCCTCGAGGATACGTAAAATGCGTTCATTGTAAGTTTGGCATACAATCTCAAACTTGCTAATAGGGTCATTCAGAACACTACAGCAACTGAGCACATGTTCAGTAATTGCAGAGCGAGAAATTCCTAAATGACCATTTAAGAACCACCTGGGTATGTGCTCCCGCGCTCGAACTGTCAGGGTCGCGACGTCCGTCCAATATAGGTTAATCCACAACCACAACGAGAAGAATAACTAACAGAAGACGTGGCGGCATCTGGCAGACAATCTTTAGGAGAAGTAACAGGAATACAGTTGGTCTTAAAAATAATGATGGGTTTTGCGGCAGTAATTGTACTAATGTTTATTGTAAAAGTAACTTTGACTCTTTGTTAACTTCTTTTTTCTGTACTGTAATTTGTTGAAAAAATTCTCCTCTCAGACTCTTTCGGTCACCCACGTCAGTCATGCAATTACCGGACCAACATAATTCATTAATTTGCTTACGAAACCCATTACGAAACTCTTAAGCGACCCTATAAGGAAATAAATAACTTCCATCTTACTTATCGTAACTTCTTATTTCAGGTAGGTGTATAGAGTGGATTAATGAGAAATTGCAGGCAGCGACATGCCCATGCTTTTCAATGACGTGAACGCCGAAGAGATGGGCAAATCGATCGAAGTTGTGAAAACTGCCATGGCAAGATTCTCCAGGGAATCCTTTGCCGAACAGATAAGATAGTAACTAAACTAACTAAACAGTATTTCGTTTGACATTTGAAGTTACTGAATCACAGTAAGTCGGTCTCGAAACTACTTTTTTTGGAAGAAAAATTGTCCAACTCCAATTCCACTTGGAAAAGGTACCCAAGCCTCCCCATAATCGATTCCAAAAAAATAGAAAATATATATTTTCTATATATATTTGATCATTTGTTAAGTAAATGGGACTTATATGAATGTGTCTTAAAAATATTGTATTCAGTTGATTAAGTAATAAATAGAGTGTAATTATTTACTTCAATCCTTATACTACTGTTTTCAGAAATTTTCAATTTTATCTATAGTGACGCTGATGACGCTGACGTTCCCCCACAGCCAACTGCTTTGAATATGAGGTAGAACCCTCAGATGAGGATTCTGACCTAGAACAAGAAGAACAAGAAGACCAGCATGAAGACCGAGAAGACCAGCATGAAGAACAAGAAGACCAGCATGAAGAACAAGAAGAACGGTGCAGGCCTAAGAGGCGTTGTAAAGAGAACGCTCAAACAACATGGCCAACTTTTGGTATTGAGATAATATTAGAAAACATTAGAAAAAAGAGTTCTTATACCGCTTAACGGAAGTCGATAGTGTGGCACTTAGATAAGTATTTCGGGGAAGGTTGTGGAGTATGTGATATAACCCTAATGGAAAATGTAATAGATAGAGTTGTAACTGGATTAGTTTTACTCTCAATAAGTAATTGAGAACCTGATTTAGGGTAATCATGACTAGGCTATAGCATGAATCATGTTTAAAACTATATTCACATTTATAATTTCATCGTAGATAATATAATATATAATATAATTTCATCGTAGATAATATAATATATAATATAATTTCATCGTACCGTAAATACTCTCCTATAAGTCGACCCCCGAATTTACTGCCCAAATATTGGCATGTTTCCATAGACCCGCCTATAAGACGAGATGAAAAGATGAAGATTTTTGTAACGTCAAGTTCGTCAGAAATAATTTTAATTATAATCTAAGCACCGGTAACTCAGTAACTGCGGTTCAATGACGAATGAAGATCTGGCGTGTCGTCTGGAGCAACCGATGAATATGAAGAGGTATGGATTGAGTATTGCGCGCGCACCGATAACTCAGAACTGCGATAACAGAAGAAAAATGTTATGATTTTAATCGGACCCGTCTGTAAGTCGAAACCCCTACTTTTGGAATGAATTTTGGGCATAAAAAAATTCGACTTATAGGCGAGTATATACGGTAATAATCCGTAAATGAGAGAAGATCCATGCTTGGTCAGACATTCTAAATTTATCGAAACAGGAAAGCCAAGTAATTATACATTACTAATCAACCAATTAATTTCAACTACTGAACGTAGTCATTTTCAGGGTATGAATGCTGCCGATCAGCTACTTGGCTTTCCTATTTACCATAACGTTAGAATAATCCAGTAACTAAAAATTTAGAAAGTTGTTTCAATTTAATGAGCCATTCCTCATATTAGATACACAAATGGTGTTCTTGTGTTACACTTTACTGCATTGAATGTATGATCGATGGGAGGATATTTTGAGGAAGTGAATAAAGGAGATTTAAGAATAAAGGATACTTCATGATATGATCGGATGACTTTTAAAATAAATACAATATATGGTTTGATCTTTCTACATTTCAATCTCATTATCAAAAGTTAGTTACCAGTACTTTATTCTCAAGATTCCTCTGTCGAAAAGAATATGGAGAATCATATTGAGTTAAGAAAATCTCTGAATGTGGAACAGAGAATTGCGGAAAAGTGAGTTTTAAAAGCTAGTTTCTTCTTCGTTTTAGGTACGGTTTAATAATGTTCATCGCCTCAAATTCAGCAGATTTTGAATCTTGATGGGTACTTGGTATATCCACTGGATTTCAAATTGCGCTTGCTTGAGGTAAAATCGGCACTTCTAATAATAATGTATTGATGTGTTCTTCAGCTTATATGAAAATCGCATTTTCCAAAATTATAAATGCAAAATAAATGTAGGCCTATTTATCACGCAGTCATCAACCATACATTGTATATTCCACGTACATCTAAAAAACGTTATCTCGTGCCTCAGGAATCAACAATCATAAAAATACATTATGTAGCTCGCAACGGATCACCAGTAAATGAATTGTCGAAAACCAAATGAGGCTTAATTATTGTTGTCCACCCGAACTTGCTTCCATCTAGATAATGAGTGTTTTCACAAATGCAGAAGCCCAATGAGCTACCAAATGAACCTTGAAGGTATTACAAAACTATCTGAAGATCTTATTCAGAAGTCAACATAAAATCATAAATGTAAGGCTGATGAGATCAATCAATCAACCTAATGAGGCAGGATGAAGACTTATTATGTGAGGCAGGATGACTATTTATGATGTGAGGCAGGATGACGGTTTAATATTTGAGGCAGGATGAAGATTTAGATATATCTATAACTCGTGAGGCAGGTTGAAGACTTATGAGGCAGGATGAAGGATAGTGAGGCAGGATGAAGACTTATTATTTATGGAGTGAGGCAGGTTGAAGACTTGTGAGGCAGGTTGAAGACTTAAAGTGAGGCAGGTTGAAGACTTAGATATATATATATATATATATATATATATATATATATATATATATATATATATATATATATATATATATATATATATATATATATATATGACCTCCAAAGACACTTATTTGCTGAATAAGAAATCTGAGATTATATCCACATGTCGACACCGTAGAAAGTTTATAATTGCCCACCTGAAATAACTATGCCCACTCGACTTAGATCAATCTATGATCCTATGATATTTTCTAACCTAAATTTCTTGTCTTTATAGCCCTATGCATCTAACTTTGAATTTTAAAGTGCCTTTTTTGTAGAATGTGAAATCACAATTTGTACATCTGATGATCGTTGATTCGTGAAACCAATAGTACTGTTAGTTATGAAATAGTCTTTTGAACATCATACTATAATACTATGTGTGTATATATATAAATATATATATATATATATATATATATATATATATATATATATATATATATATATATATATATATATATATATATGTATATATATATGTATATATATATGTGTGTGTATGATACCTTAATAATTTAGTCACAATCTCCACCAAGTCGCTAGCACAGAAAAACAACGCATGTAGCAGATTCAACTTTAATAGCGCGTGTGCCCCCCTCTAGCTCCAATACATTCAGTAATCCGAGATGGCACAGAATGAAGGATGTTTCAAGGAGAAGCCACTGCTCTGTCAGTCTTTCAGAGAGACTCTTCAGGGACACTGGTGGAAGTGAATAGCGGTCTCTCACTCGCCGCCCAAGCTCGTCCCATACTTGTTCAATGGGTGACAAGTCAGGTGAGCGTGCAGGCCAGTCAAGGGTTTGAATGTTCAATCTCCTAACAGTGGCAATGACAGCCGAGGAACGATGTGGTCTTGTGTTGTCGTCTTGGAAGACGAGATCCTCCACCCTGACCACTGGGGCAACAACAGGAAGCACAATTTCATTGAGATAGATACCTCTCTCCAGTCAACGTGCTTTTGATGATGACTGCTGTCGTTCGTCCGCCATGCCAAATGCCACCCCACAGCATAACACTTCCACCACCGTATCTGTCGTGTTCTTTAATACAGCATGGGGCAAAGCGTTCACCTGGAAGACGATGCACTCTGACACGACCGTCATTGAAAATCCAGAGTGAATCTCGATTCATCGGTCCACAAGACTTTCTGCCAGTGATGGTCATTCCATGAGCGATGGGCATCACACCAGGCAACTCGTCTTCTGCGGTGCTCAAAACTCAATGGAATTAGGACAGCTGGTCGTCGCGATTGAATTCCAGCTTCTCGCAATCTTCGGTAAGCCGTTCGAACGCTACAGTCTATATTTGAGGCACTCTTTCAGTGTACGACTAGCTTTGGGACTGACACAAATCTATTCCTCTTTGCAGCTAAAACTAGACGTGCGTCTGTCCTTCCTGCAGACTTTCTTGGTCGACCAGATCCCTTCTTCTTTTTAACATCTCCTTCTGCTTTCCATCGACACCACCACCTCCAAACAACGACTCTCGATAGTTGCAGCTCTTCGGCAACACTCGCACAACTTCTACCACAACGAATCATTCCAATAGCCATACCTCTGGTAAACTGATCGTGTGCCATTTTATTTTACAAAAGCTGGATTTCAGTTCACGTTTATGTTCAATTTGTAAAAGCAATTGTGACAGTTGTATCGATATCAAAATTTGAAATTTGACCACCAAAGATCTTTCTCCATTCTCTAATGTGTTGAATGGTAATACATAGAAAGCGAGATATTGCATCATACCTGAGAAAAAATGAAACAAACTTCAGTTCAAGCCAATGATAGTTTGTTTCATTAATTATGTCAATGAGTACACATTGAAATTTTCTCAATTTCAGTAATTAGAAATTTAGTTAATTCTCATACGATGATGAAAATCATCCCAGCAGCCATTTATAATAGAATATAATGCTTGCTAATTCAAATTATTAATTGAAGTAGTCCTAATGAGGACTGATGGCGTTCTCCAATCCGCAAGTGTACAGATGCAATGCTACTGTAACCATTGGATTAATCAGTTCTTAAAAGAACTCAATGGAGCTTTCTCGTGGCAACAAATTAAAATTGATCAGCTTAGGCCCAATATCTGGTAAAAGTGGAAATCTTAAGATTTGTAACACTCCTCATTCTTACTGTTAATATACTAATACCATAGATTCCAAACATTGCCGCATACATGTTCAAAACAGACGTCTAATATACCTTACCGACTACAGATGCTGGTAGTGGAAATACAACAGGACAATGGTCATCACAGGTTAAGGAAATTAAAAATGGATATTATAAAACAACAGGAGATCGATGGATAAAAATTGGAAAAGTGGAGGTAAAACATGGAAATACAACGATGCTACTACACCGATTCTGACACTACACATGGTGGATAATGGTAATAGTGGATAAGCGGAAAGTGGATAATGGAGGTAAACAATAGAACTACAATGACACTCTACTACATCGAAAGCAATGAAATTATACACACTATACCTAAGACTACACATGGAAATACTATTTCTTCACTTGAATTTGTTATCGCCAGTTTCTTAATCCGTCTATAATACTTCATATAATCCCACATTTCTTCATTTGAAATACAATACATCGATCACTACTTCAGCTACCGATTAAGGGATATAAAACATAATACTGCAGTCCGTCAGTCATCAGCAGGTACTCGTCTAGTTGTGTTTCGACCCCTAACCTGAACACTCAAACCCAGACGAGCGGGGTCCCACACATAGTGGCTGACAAAATGCTAAATAGGTAATGATATGTCTTGAAAGATATGTCACAAAGATAAGTCAGACATCATTCAAATGTTACGTTTCCCACATGTAAACTCATCCTGTCATTAAATTCATACCATCAATAAATACATTTTGCTTTTTGCGATCCGCACATGTAAACAAATCCCGTACATCAATCTTTGCCCTTTCGATTCCCACAAGTTAACAGATCCTGTTCTTCCTCGAATCCCATAAACATGTAATCGATGTGTGATAAATACGTAATCCGCCTTTACACAAACTTCGCCTCATACATCAAAGCCTAACAATGGGAGTTCTCTCAGCTCCCGTAAGCCACGCTAAGCGCTTTGCATTCACTCTTCACCGCCCCCGCCCCCCCGAGAGAATATAGAGATCTCTCGGTCATAGAGATCATAGATCATTAGATATATGTGCGAGAGAATATAGAAATTAAATTGGAGCTGGGCAGGCAATGTCAGCCGCTATGGAGACGACCGGTGGTCCAGAAGTTTAACAGAATGGACCTCTCGCGGACGCGGACGTGCTGTTGGATGTCCAAGAAAGAGGTGGAGGCAGGAAACCGACAGCTTCTACGGTGGCGTCAACTGGGGTGCTGCGGTGCGGAATCGACGGCTGTGAAAGTCATGGGGCACGGCGTTTTCCAGAACCGACGGGACACACACAGGTTGCCCTTAAGGAAGTAAGTAAGTTTTCCTCAAGAAGTCTGTTGTGCACAGTATTACACAGGCAATATATTGGATATATATGATTTCTATATGTACAGGGCTAATTGCTGAAATTCCATCTTAAGCATACACATCAATTTAAAGCATCATTGACATTACATTTCAGTTTTGTTATGATATCTACACCAATTTCATGGTAAATAGGACCACGATTCCTTGAAACTAAATTATGGAAGTCCATTACCCATCTAAATTTAGCCGTTATCATCATGCGTTTGTTTCTACTGTTTATGATTGCTATTTATCAGAGGAGTCCCGTCAAAACAGATCTATGTTTTATACGCAGTTTATTGCGAGCACTTTCGGACACCACCGGAGTCCATCTTCAGGCGAATGAAATGACAAAATTGGCATAGATGAAAAGAGTTCACAGGGATGAAGTTTATCATAGTAGAATGCTATGAAAACATGATAAGACCAGACTACTTCGACAAAATTAAAACAGTAAGATGATGCGAAATCGAAATAAAAGGTCGGAAGAAAATCAAAGTAACTAGCTGTGAAGATACAAAACAGAAAATAGGGGGCACAAATTAAGTCAAAAATCCCAGGCCGCACTCAAAGAATGCTTCACTCGATTAGATGAATTGAGACGACGTGACCATAAGGACTCTTTCACAATCCGTTTCTTCCATCTTGGTTCTCTATCAATGACAGTGATACTATGAGTGTCTATATTATGGTTGCAAAAAACTGAGTGTTGGGCCAATTCAGAGCGAGAAACATCTTTGTCTCGAATAGCACGACAATGTTCTTTCCGACGCTGCTCAATGGGGCGAGCAGTCTCACCCACATAGACCCAGTCATGTGTCTCACCCTGTCTGGGTGAGACTGCTCGCCCCATTGAGCAGCGTCGGAAAGAACATTGTCGTGCTATTCGAGACAAAGATGTTTCTCGCTCTGAATTGGCCCAACACTCAGTTTTTTGCAACCATAATATAGACACTCATAGTATCACTGTCATTGATAGAGAACCAAGATGGAAGAAACGGATTGGGAAAGAGTCCTTATGGTCACGTCGTCTCAATTCATCTAATCGAGTGAAGCATTCTTTGAGTGCGGCCTGAGATTTTTGACTTAATTTGTGCCCCCTATTTTCTGTTTTGTATCTTCACAGCTAGTTACTTTGATTTTCTTCCGACCTTTTATTTCGATTTCGCATCATCTTACTGTTTTAATTTTGTCGAAGTAGTCTGGTCTTATCATGTTTTCATAGCATTCTACTGTGATAAACTTCATCCCTGTGAACTCTTTTCATCTATGCCAATTTTGTCATTTCATTCGCCTGAAGATGGACTCCGGTGGTGTCCGAAAGTGCTCGCAATAAACTGCGTATAAAACATAGATCTGTTTTGACGGGACTCCTCTGATAAATAGCAATGGATTCAAACCCGTTATTCGAAACTATACTGTTTATGATCATCTTTTTCGTCAATTTACCACACCGAGAATATTTGTGGTAACTTTCTGAATGTTTCAAACATAAGTCAATCCATTATGTCATCGGAGAAATGATCATGAGGAAAGTACATTGCTGTCGACCAGAAAGAATCGGAAAGGTCATCGGAGGAAGAACCATATGGAATGCAAGGTGTGCTGATGATACGACGATCGCAGCTAATAGCAGAGGAGATGGAGGACACGGCAGAGAAGCTAAAGCGAGTCAGCGAGCAGATGGGCCTCTTGATTAACAGCGCCAGGACAAACAAGATAACTGTCAAATGAAATGTAAAAATCAATGGTGAAGAAATGGATAAAATTAGGAAGTTCTCAAGTACTTAGGTTCTTACAACAAAAAGGAGACAGCACATTTGACATCAAAGCCAGATTCGGACAAGCGCGAAGCATAGCTGCTAGACTCTCTGAAATACGGAAGTCAGCAGACCTCATTACAATCAAGATACAACTGTCAAAATCATTAGAGTGGAGAGTTGCTCCTTACAGATGTGGAGCTTGGACTCTAAAGAAAGCAGAGGAAAGGATGATCAATGTTTTTGAGAAGTGGCTCTGGAGGAGAGTTGAGATTTAGTCGGACGGGAAGGCGCTCGAAAGAATGGGTAAGTAGGCAGATTGAAATCGCGGAAGACGAAGGAGCAACCCATCCCTTCCCCCTAGGCGATTACGTATTTCTTGAATGACCATTTGCAAGCAGCATCCTCCTTCAGTAGCTCAGTTTCCAGGCCATCCCATTTCCCAGAACCAATTAATCTTTCGATATTTGCATTATATTCAGTGCATTTGCGTATTGAGATGATCTGTAAGTAATTTAAAAAGCGACTTAGGCACAACACAGACGTGTTTCGCAAATGTGATGCCTATTTGCGATAATGTTATATTTTCAGTTTGATGATTCATATGTTAAGCACTCTGTTTCCATCGATAAAATACCGCAGAAATCGAAGACTGTCAAAAATTGATTTACGCTCCATGAAATGATATTTACGACCACAGTCCTCAATATACGCATTTATGCACAAAATACGAAATTTACGACGTGGCGTAAATTTACGCGCTGACCGTTACACAGTCAACTTTAAATACTCATCAATCATGGCAACAGGGTAGTGACTATTTGCAAGTGTCAAGTTCAATTTGCTGTGCCTAGTCCACAGAATTAGATTCATCTGCGCGCGCTTCGGTTTCCTAGAAAGGAAGAATCGCATCTAACCTAAATATAGAAATGGCAGATGACAGAATTGGCAACTTTCTCCTTCTCGAATGGATAATTCGTGTAACGCTTGCTATTGGAAAAGGCAAACAATAAGCTGTCAGCGGAGGACACCAAAGCCAGTGAGATATTTGTGTGTGCTGTGATATCACTTCGCACACACCAAAACACACTTCGCCTGGCTAACATTCGATTCAGTGTATGCACTATACAGTGAGAAATGCCGAGGAGAGGATGTGAAAACATCAGGTGAACTAATTTTCCTGTGCCTTCTACTTTCTTTAATGAGGATGATCGGAAGGGCCAACATTATGGAGAAAACTTGTGCGCAATGATTTGAATTCTTCGAATCTGAAGGAATTTTGGCAATCGAAGCACTTTGCTGGAACTCACATTAATCCGCAAGCGACGCACGACTTTTTTCCTATTTCTGTAAGGTATTTGGAATTACTTTTTGCCCACTTAATAGGTTCCTCGATGTGCCGTCAATTTCGCATTAATCACACTTCTAGCAAACCGAAGCAGATAAAAAAATTTAATTCTGTGGCTTAGTCATTTAACCATGAATGATGACCAACAAAGATAAAAAATAAAAGCTACTTATTACAGAAATTTGATATCACATACTATACGTCTATTTTGTACATAGACTCTATGACTATGCTCAATAACAACAGACTTTGGTTGGAAATATCATGTTGCAAAATCAAAAGCAAGTATTCTTCAACCAAACACCGGTAAGATAAATGCATTATGTGATGCTAGTATACAGTTTCGCCTTCTGTTGGTACCCCGCAAGGAAATAAGTGGGTATGATTATACGTATGAATCATACTATGATCATAGTATGAAAGTGAAATATTTTTTGTACACAAATCACAGTATGAAGATTTCATACGCAGTTCATAGTATGAAAATTTCATACGCAAATCATACTATGAAAATTTCATACTGCTATTTGTCATCCGCGCAGGGGCTCGTTCCATGTCTAAATTCTGCGCGAATTTTCGTAATGTAATTATCTATATTAGATCGTATTAAATCATTCTCCAGTGTATATCCTTTATTCCTATGCTGATCATTGAAATCTTTGCGTTTATGATTACGAAGAGATAGAGTTTATAATAATGATAAGTTCTTTATTTTAGGAATTTTAATTTCAAAGAAATAATTTGTAAGTCTGCGCGTTAAATGCAAAAAACCAGACCTTCAACAGTTTACTGCTGAATCCAAACCTCTCAATAATGACACTTCTCCCATTAAATAACCATCAATGCTGGCTATGCAACAGATCAGTTGATTTGTTCTAACAGATCTTCTTCCAAGGATACTATCATGATCTTCAAATGATAATTTAATCCATTATTCCAGGAATAACATTTAACATGAAAATACGTTTGACTTTGATAGTTCATGTTTCCTAAAATTACATAGTATAAACCTGCACATTCGTCAAGTCCAGAGAATAATGCTAGTGATCAAAATACTGTGAAGGCTTTCTTTAGCAAGAGAAATTAGAGAAAATCTTTTACAATTTTGAAGGTACAAACAAAATAATATAGTACATCCCATAAGTCAACTGGGGAAGTTATCAAGTCTGAGAATGACGACATAGGCGGAAGGTGATGAGTAAGTTATTTACATCAAGTGTTTATCATAGTGTTGGTCATGTAGAATAGAAGAATAACCACATCCTTAAACAGCTGAAACACCTGTTTCCTTAGCAGGCGTATATACCGTTTTTCGCACAACAAGAGCTCATCAGTATAGATTGAGTGGCCCAAACTAGCGTGTGATATCCAAGTGGTCGAACAGGTTGATCTGCATTTATTTATCCTGTCCTTGACGTGCGGCTGATAACTGAAAGATCGCAGTGTCAATGATCCTGGCTAGGCATAAAGATAGGGGAGACTGTGCATATACTTGATAAAAATCAAGATCTGGAAGACTTTGGGAGAAAGCAGTGCCGGTGACTTAAGTTATTCAGAGCTTAGTTTTTTAAATCTGGACATATCCCCTATTATGCCCAGCAAAAAGCATTGACACTGATATCTCATTTATCAGCCGCACGGCAAAACCATGATAAATAAACGCAGATCAATCTGTTCTGCCGTTCTTTATCTTGCTCAACCATTTCGATATCATATGCTAGTTTGAACCATTTCCAACCGTACTGATGGGCTCTTGAAGGCGAAACGCAATGTTTGCGGCTGCAAAGGAAATAGTGCTTCAGCTGTTAAAATCTAAGGTCATTCTGTCAAGCTTCAAGCTTAAACATAAGGGGCATTGATGTATGTTACAAATGAGAACCACTACATATTAAATTTTCGTTTAAAATTAATAAGATCATGCATTGTGATGGTTCATGAGTAATTATTACTAGAATTAGAATAGTACGCATTTTCAAAACTTTTTGACTATTCTTAATCCACACCAACTGCAAAATATAATCCATACAGCCTTCACAGTAAACCATCAACAAGCTCATTCACAATAGTCTCTTCTTCGTCTTCATCGTTTGTTTATTCATCGATATGATCTGCCTGTTCTTTGCGGTTCCGCTACTGATTTTTAGTTTAATGATTCACTTGTCTTGCGACGCGGTTCACGGCAGCGATTGTACAATTGTTCTCTCGCAAGTAAACAGCTAGATGTGTAAGCAAAAAAGTGTGCAAAAACCTAAATTTTTAGCAAAAGTATGACATTTTTATACTATGATTTGAGTATGAAAAATTCAGTAAAATCATACTATGAAATTTTCATACTATGATTTGAGCATGAAAATTTCATTTTTCATACGTATGAAAAATTCATACTCAAATCAAGGTATGATTCATACCCATTTATTTCCTCGCGGGACGGTAATACAAATGAAGGGAGCTTCAAAATCGCATTGAACGAACTACATTGAAGTCGGGTCAAGTGAACAGATTTCTCTTGTTTTCACTGTCGAATGTCTGTGTTCTGGATATCAAGTTGTAAAGTTGACCATTAAATCATTTTCATAGAGGGAATGGCAGTGTATGTAATTAAGTATTGATAGACAGTCACGTGTTGTCGCACTCCGCATCAAATGGATTGATTCCTGCACAGGATTTTTATACTTTTCGAATTTTTTTCATAATCTTTCAAATTTTTAAAGAATTTAAACATGAGAATAAAACTAATGTCCTGGAGAAAGATAATTTTGCGGTATTACAGAAATTGTGTCTTGCGTCTGACACCACACTGTTAGAAGAAAAATTATACCGCCAAGACAAAAGAATACAAGCAGGAACAGTCTTATATGTACCTGTGCTATCATTTTCATGGATGTCCTGGAGAAACAAATATGCAAAAATTTAAATGGCAACGTGGTGCTGTGGAAGTGATACATTGATGACATGTTATGTTTATTGAGATGTTGGACAATTTATCACAGCAATGCAATGACATGCATCAAAATATCAATTCACATGAAGAACCAGTGGAAGACACTCTGTCATTCCTGGACTTGAAACTGAATTTAAGCAGGTAGACAACATTTTTTTCAATTTGCATCAAACCATATGGGTAAGAGACATTGATTCCATGATCGGTACATCATCCTAGACATATTATCAGTAATTCATTAAATGAGCTAAGGAGAGTTGCAAAAATTCTTCAAATGATACCTTGAAGGAGACTGGCATGAGGATAGTTGGCTAATTGTTGTACAAATCGGCACAGTAAAAATGGCTATCCAAGAAAGTAGATCTGCAGAGGTACGTGAGTAGGCAAAGAACCAGTGAAAAGCCGGTGAAGGGGCTAATTTGTGATTATAATTCCCATATAACAATGAGGATACATCAAGAGAAATAAGAAGAGCATTGCATAAAAGCAAAGCTTTACCTCATTTCAACGTTTGATTTTCTCATAACCCTTTGTCTCTTGTATTGCGATCAAAAGTACGTGAAATCATCCATTCAACGTAGAAATGTTCCACTAGTTTAGCATACAGCATTAATGCACTAGTAGGATGTTCGCAATTTCCAAATGAAAGTTAATCGACTCTTTATCCGATAAAATAAGCGCTAAACAGTTTGAATTTCAATCACAGAAGCAAGTTAACGTTGATCAAAAATTAATTTGCCTTTGTCAACGGCATTCTGACTCACATATACTCTCTTGCTCTCGTCATCATATTTCGTGAAACATAAACTTAATATTGATCATTTTATATAAATAGGACATGAATCTTCAACTGTGACACCTGTGCAGGTTTCAGAGTGAAGATTCGGATCTGTGTCAGGTTCGTTACTTTGCTGAAAACACGATATCCGCGAAATCATTATGTCACACAATTTCTTACCTTCACAAAGATTGGTGGTTCGTCATTTTCGTTCAGCTGAATATCTTCAGGACCACCTTGCACTAAATGCTCTGCTACGAAATCCCGAAAGATTTCATGCAAATTCATGTAGTCGGCAAGAATCTTGGTCATGAGAGGAAATGGCGGATCACCTTGTTCACTGCGACTTAGGAGATAGTCCCACGGCGTGACGATCTTTGACAGGCGAGGCAGAACAAGATCTATCAAATCTTCATCGGCTGCGGCATTCAACGCCTGTAGGTGACAAATAAACGTCAGAGATTTTCAAATCAATCAGACCATTGTCTCACCTGTTTCAGCTTCGTGCGTCGTTTCAAAGGAATCATCATAGCATCGCGCGTTTCTGAAATGCAATAGATGTCGTACATCCAGGGTAGAAATCCCTACATCATGCCTATCAAGTCTGACAAACTACAGGTAGAAAATTCCTGAATCCCTTAAAATTTCTCCTCTTTAATCATCCGCTTTTATATCACGATGAAGCAGTAACATGATTTTAAGATATCACAGTTCGCACATACAGTCATTTACATTATCATACTCAGTGTTCTCCACTTAGGTCAACCATTGATATAACAAAATTGTTTCATCGCCAACTTCTTAGCCGAGGAAAAATGCAGACTATTTTCGATTATGAAGGTAAAAAATGAAAATCTTTTTCCAAGCATCTCATGATTTTTTGAAGAACATATGACATGATAGAATTATATTGAATGCCACTCGATTAGTGGTCCATTATTAAACAGTCAATAACAAAGCTGCATGTACTTGAATATGGAATTTCGATTGGGTCCAAAGCTTTTAGAATGCTTGATGAACTACAAATAGTAAGGAATAACTAGTAACGACATTGACGAAATTCTATATGCATGCCATTCAGAAAAGTTCAAAATGTTGTCACCCCTACTGTTATTTTAATTTTCGGAGGAATTGCCATACAAAGCAAAGTTTGGCTGATTTACGGAAATCCCTAAAAATTGTAGTCCCTGACCTACGTTCTACCACTCAACGTGCAACCAACTCGGTAGCCTTTCCTGCTAAGTCAAAAAACACTACGCGTCTGCTCCATATAAGGGGACATCGACTTCTCAGTTCCCTTGTTAATAATGTATTACGGTCAAATAAAATCTCAGCTTTGATTTTGGTGTATATACAGTGCATGCTTATCAAATGACGATATCGCTTTTGTATTTTGCTTGATAGTTTTGTTATGTCACCTTAAATATAAACTTCACATTCGATAATATCCGCAAAATGTGATCAACTAATTGACATAATAATTTTCATGTCAGTTTTATGCTTTCCCAACTTCGGTTGCCGAGTATGCGTGTCAGGGCCAGACATGGATGTCGAATCGACTGCAGAGTGTGTCGACATGGAAGGAGCTCGCCTTGAATGTGTGGATAGTTTCTCCTATCTTTGGGGACGTTCTCGATTGCTCTGGAAGTGTTGAGTTGGCAGTAGTGTCAAGAATAAGATGTCGATGGTGTAAATTCCATGAACTGCAATCCTTCTTGATGTCCAAAGGGCCATCTTTGAGAACTAAGGGTCGCGTATATGGACTTGTGTGTGGCAAGCCATGCTTTATGGTTGCGAGTCATGGCTGTTGCTTTAATCCCATGAGAAGATGCTTAAGCGTGTGGAGATATGAATGCTAAGGTGGATGTGTGTGGTGTCAGACTATCGGACAGGAAATCGAATGACAGCATCAGAAAAGCTATGGGTCTTGAGAACATCACAGACATCGCGAGAAGGCAAAGACTTCGTTGGCTTGGCCACGTGGTAAGAAGGGATGAGACAGAGTGGATTAGAAAAGTTATGTGGATGGAAGTAGATGGCAAAAGACGAACAGGAAGACAAAAGAAGACCTTGGAACAACTGGTGAAAGATGACCTCAAACGTGTTGGAGCCCAGGAAGCAGACGCCCGTGATTGACCGAAATGGAAGTCCATACTCAAGCAGCAAACGTCAAACCCAGCATCTGCAGGAAAAAAAGACGCAAAAAGAGATGAGTGAGTGAGGTTTATGCTTTCCCATTATCAATTTAATAGAGGCAGAATTTCAAACCTTGAGAGTTAGAAGTTGCAAAATTTACCATGGTCTCTTAGTACGCCGTAAGTTACATTACATTTATATTAATTTGCAACCTCCATGTCAATCAGAATCAATACAATAAGAAATTGTTTTTCTTTTCTATACAGCATCTTCATGCAATATCAAATACTGAGCTGTGTCTTCAGATGAAAAATTGGACAGATTGGTATAGCCGTCATTTCATCATTTTCTCAGTTTCTATAAGATGAATTCATTGCTACAATTTATATAAGGTATGAATTCTAATGCAAATTGAATATAGATGACATGTAAGATCTGTAGCTCTATCATAACAAATGATAGCGCATCCAAAGAGCATTTATCTTTGTTATTCGGCGCTACATAGATCAGCTACGGACATTTTGATACTTTTAAAGTCATGTCTTCAAAGTTTTGTGAACAAAGGACATCAAAAGCTTTTAAACATTTCCGAATTTCTTAACTTTGGACTTTTTTCTCTACCGCTTCCATTAGATGAACTTCAAGAAAAAAAGTGACACTAGATCGTGGATTTCTGTCTAGGTCTACCAAGCGTCGCAAGCTATGCTTCCGTCTCAAAGAGCAAACTGTCCGATCTTGACATTCTTCGATGAGGTGTTCAATGGATTCCGCCGTTGATTTACACCATGTGCAAGTATCATTGCTTGAAAGTCCCAAGTCTCTCCTGTATCTCCCAAACCATTTTGTCTTTTCACACCTTAGTTGTGCCAGGAGAGTGGTCTCCTTCCTGCTCCAATCGTTTCCAGGCATCTTTCTCTTGCCTTGCATGATGTGATACCTGTGTCGCCCTGTTCAATCCTCCATTCAATTTCTGGCTAACTACTCGCTTGATTGATGCCTTATTACTTGATACTGTGGCTTCGTAATGGTAACAGCAATTTATCATCTGACGGCAAAGCGGCTGCAAGCAGATAGCAATCTAGACAAACTAAAATAACATCATAGCCGAAAGATTATTCCAAAAAAGGGTGTTTCAAAGGTGTCACAATAATGTGATAGCTCCACTTTGATCCACATAATTTTCTCAATCCCATTTTACATCACTGCGGCTACAGGAGCTACCGCAAAAATGTTTGAACAGCACAAATCGTAGATGTAAGCCAGGGGTTCCCAAACCGGGGTACGCGAAGGAATTTTGAGGGGTACGCAGAACATGGGAGATTTATTATAATTCAATTTTACTTTGATTACCTTCCTATTAATGGGTCAGTTGAACTGTTAAACTTTGTGCGCATTCCGCATTGGATTGTCATCATCTGGCCTTGGAGCAACCGTTGCTGATTAGCGACCACCAACTCGACCCCAACCACATAGTTATATGAATCCGAATTCTCCACCACAGTAATGATTAAAAGCAAACAAACTCGACCCCAGCCACATAGTCATATGAATCCGAATTCTCCACCACAGTAATGATTAAAAGCAAACAAAGACCTTGTTTGATGTTGAGCATGGCTTTCGATGCGCTTGTCAGTTACCCCTAGTTAAATTTTTGTGTTATTCAATTACGAACTTTGTATATATATGCGCGTAATTAAATTATTTGAAATTTAAAATTGTGATTGAATTCTTACTAATTTTTATTTGTTAAGTGAGGGTACGCGGAATAATGAAAATTTCTATAATTTTCTACTTTGGGGTACGCAGCATGAAAAGGTTGGGAAGCCTTGATGTAAACTATGACGAACTGCCTCATCTTCGGAATACTTACTTCTTCCATTAGCCCCGGCGGGCCGGTCTTTCACGTTCCCAGTTCGTACAGAGACGCCGTGTTTCATGAATTGATGTCTGGATACTCCACCCTTAGACATGAACCGCTGACCACATAATGGACACGGCCATTGAGGCTCCTCATTCACCTCGAGGTTCTCCTCATCCTCTTCATCAGGATACCAATCCGCGTCGTCTTTCTGATCGTCCTTCTTCGTCTCATAATCGGAATACCCTCCATCTGAATCTTCCTCTCGATAATCGTTATTCATTTCTGTCACACGAATATGTTTGTAGTCTTGAACCTGCAACGTACGGTGACAATTAGTGAGCTACAATCTTGACATCTGAACCGCAGAATGTATAGTCCGGCAGCCAGAGCGAGTTTCTGCAGGGAACAAGGCCGAAAATAAGACTTTCACAGAATGATGTACACCCTATGCCTACTATGAATCTGTGCGTCTGCCGAGTTCTAGTTAGTTCCTCTTCTTGTCAGACACGATCAAAGAAAAAGACATGTTACTCCAATGGTAGGTAGATTGCATTTTTTTGGCAAAAATGAAATTTTCTATGTTTTCTCTTATCAATTAAAAAATACTAGGTCTAGAGCCATAGTTTTTGACATGGAATGTCTTCAGGTCATTTCCTATCATGTGTATGTGATACTATCATGCTTCTGATCGGCGATGTATGCGATAATGTGGTTCAATGGTTCAATGTGGATAAAGTGGACCAACATATTGGTACTTGCCGACAGTAGGAGGCTTGTCAAATCTGAATGCATGTAGTTTCATAGACAAATGTTTATAAACCTGGTAAGAAATGACCTGAAAACATTCCATGTCAAAAATTATGGCTCTTGACTGAGTATTTTTACTGTAATATGCGAAAACATGGAAAATTTCATTTTGACCAAAAACTGCAATCTGCCTCCCATTGGAGTAACATGTGCTTTTCCTTGATCGTGTCTGACAAGAAGAGGAACTTACTAAAACTCGGCAGACGAGCGACTTCGTAATAGGCATAGGGTCCACACTATTCTGTGAAAGTCTCATTTTCGGCCTCGTTCCCTGCAGAAACTCGCTCTGGCTGCCGGACTAGTAGTAAGGCTGAGAGCAGTCACAGGTGGGCTTCATGTACCCTTATTGAAAATCCAAGTCTCAAGATAGGTTGCAAATGCATAAATTGTGCCAATTGAGCGAAGTCTGTTTCCCCGACCATTGCCTGCCGATGGAAATATTCCTCAGTTTAAAGAAGAGACTGCACTTACATGTAATTTTTCCGGTGGCAGCAATGTTTGATTCACGTTGGAAAATTATATCTGACAAATGAATTCAACATCATTCGTTTTCCACATGCAGCATATTCTCCATGTATTGCAAAGCGTCTCAATAAACTGTGAAGTTGTGCAGAAATCGTGAAATAGAACTTCAGAGTCAACATAGTGACTCATTAATGAGACATCTGTGCAAGTTCATAGTAATTCAGGAAATAATTGTTATCACATACTTGTACTCATTTGAAAGTAAATCACGCATTTAGATCAGAAAGACATTATCACATCTGTCGGATTGCAGAGATAAGGAAAAGACAAGTGTGAAGCCAGAAACAAGTGTGATAACGGAAAATGTGAAACCAGAACTGAAAGTCTAAAAATTTGTTCTCTGAAATTGAAAGCTATCTAGGAGCTAAGTTTAATTACAGAGACTGAACATTTTTAATTTACATGAATGAATATTACGTACTTAACCCACATCGACGACAATGTTAATATAACATGAAAATCATTCTGCGAAAATTTGAAGCAACCATAAAATACTCATACATTTTCAAAATATACATGGGCAAAATACCTTGATAAATACATTGCAATATGAGAACATAGACATTCCATTATTTTTCAGCACAGAAAGATATCCACGAAACTAAATTATAGCATTTTAGTGCTAAAATGTTGACATACTCGTACATTGCCGATGCGCTCGCCGGTGTTCTAAGTTTCACATTCAGCAATAATTTCTGTGCAAAAATGTATAGTTCTCACTTTAAGTAACTAAAATCCTTTAAAATCTTAGGATGCCGATACGAACCCTATGTGCTGCACATAGTGTGAGGATATTCAGTGGCTGCTAGGACTAATAACAATGTAATGCGAACTCGAGACTTGTAGTTTCAGTTGGTTTTTTTCTTGAACCTAAAAACCTGTTGCAAACATACGTCAGGGTGTCCAATTTGCGCCAGGTGGGCTTGCAGAATTTTTTAAAAAAAATCGATGTACTCCCCCATCGTGCTACCCTACATGCATTGCATTGCCTTCATATTACTACATTAACTACAGAGTGGGCCATAAAAAAGTTGTATAAACTCTGTGAAAAATCTTCTTATTGATCATAAATTAGACCTGATAGGTTGTCCGTGAACAATCAAATAAAAGTGTCATAGCTCAGCCACAAGTTTCACAAACTCAAGTCGACCAGAATCACTTGTTTATGAATCATTCATTTACAATTCTAGCAAATTTACTTTTTATCATCTTCGTTTCAAAATAAGATGTCCCTAAAATTGCTCGAAACTGATAATTGCAGTCGTCATCCCACCTCATCGTCGCCTTGATGTGTATCATAATACACTTATACCAGTGTTCGTACTGGCCGATTTCGCATTTTTCGCGCCCCGCCCTGCGATTCGCGCCCCAACTAATTGGTCTAAGATACATGTATACACGAGCGTAAGGTCAATACATACATTTTTCAAACATATATGGAATTCATATAGGCATATTTACGGGTCAATTTCATAGGTCTGTGACGATTTACAGTATTTATTAGATACCTTTGATGGAGTAGATGAAAACATAATTGATTAATGGATGGCTCTGCATGCAGCAGACAACCATATGATATTAATGAGATCATATACGAACATATAAGTGCGTTATAATGTATTCATTCTAATTCGGTACTATAATATTTCCGCAACGTTGAATCAAATGAGCCTAAGGAACCCCGAAAATGCCTTTTCCAGTTCCAATTGGCTAGGATTTGGTTGTGGGGCCTTAGAAAAATGCCCGAAATCACTACAACCAAATCTGGGCCAAATGGAACCGAACCAAAGACTAAAATCGGAGTGTTAGGGCCTGTCATACCTGACATTTTCTCGGTGTAGTCAACGTCTTCGTTAAAATAACGTCGTTACACTTTCCATCTGGTACTGAAATTTAACATAATAAGTTTCATTAATACACCGTAAGAGTTTATGCCCTATTTTCCTTGTGATTTAAATGAAGAAAAGATCAGAAATGAAAGTACACATGTAAGTAGTTTCATTCAATCAGGTGCATGATGATCGAGCTGTGTTGAATAAAAATGCTGTCTAAAAGCGCTAGGCACTGATAAAGAAAATATCACTTCAATTTCTTGGGAGAAATAACTTTCAGTTCTTCATGTGCTTTTCGCTTCAAAGTACTAGTCATGAGCTTCTCAGCTACTGCTCGTTTCTTTTCTTCCATCTTCTCCTTCTCATCAAGCAGAGCTTTAAGGTGGTCCTCCTCTTCCTTTAATGACCGTAATGCCTCCTCCTGCATTTTCACGAGGCTTTCTTTCCGTTTCATGATATCGCTGATTCGCTTTTCGTTGTTTTTGAGACCGGACTCTAACTCATTCAGCTTTGAATCATTTTTCTTCTGATTTTCGAAAGTTTTTAGTATATCCTTCTCTGCTGCCTTCTTCTTCCTTGCTGCCTCTTCCTCCATCTCGCTCTTCAAACGCAGCTCATATGCTTGTTTGGCTTTGGCAACTTTCTCCAAAAGTGCCTGTGTCACTTCAAAGTTTCGCGATGAGATATTATTCGATGCCATGGCGCTCTTAATAACGACGATCGCATTTATTGTAGTCGCGGACAGGTTACTCCGTTTCTTTGTCACTAGATCAGGCAGCAAACTGAACACCCTCTCCACTTCTGCGTTTCCGTGCGGTAATGTCATCGCGACTCGAGCCAGACGACTCAGAGTTGGCATCTTTGAGGACATTTTCTGCCAGTATTCTCCAATGTCCATTGGCTTCTCTGTTGTACCTTGGAGGAGTCGAGCTTCAACTTCAAGAGTAGAAATCTCGTTTTGAGGAACAATTTGGGGAAAGCACTTCGCGAGAGTCTTCGCCCAGTTCTCCAGATCAGCATCGTTCTAATGATGTGGGGAAAGAAATTGGCACGATTGAAGCACATCATTTTCAAACGGTAAGTACTTGAGGAGCTTTTCAGTTCCCCTCCTGAAGAATCGCTTCACCCTTTCAAAAATGCAATACGCAGTGATGATAAATAGTCCCTTAATAAAATGTAGAATACGCAGTGATGATTACGGTATGTCGTAGTAGGTTTACACACTATTCCTATTTGCTAGTGTTATGTCAGGAAGGCATTTTCTGGAATAAGAAGGAAAATATTCAATTCTATTACTGTCATCAATCTGATACATAGTCGTAGACACATCTAACAGTTCCCAGTGATATGTTATAGTCAAATATTTTTTGGGGAGCGAAAATATTGGGGTGCTGAAATATTTTCGGAATTTTCGCGCCCGCCTTCATTTTTCGCGCATTCGCGCCCCAGTACGAACACTGTTATACATCTATTACACCGCAATATATGCTAGATGTCAGCATCGTGCTCCACATATGAATTTCTTCATTATAAAAATTACACCGATCATTCACATGAATGTCACTATGAATAGGCCTATTTGAAATTAATTTGATTTAAAAATCGAAGAAAACATCCAATAAGTAAAAGCTAAAATTTAGTAGGCATTTGACAATTCATAAAAAATTAAATTCGACCCAATAAAATTTTTGATCATAAAGCAATAGCTAAATTACTCAAAAGTCGAGGCTTGTCGTGCATTTATGATTAAAATATCTACATTCAAGGCCAAAAATGTTCTCTTTCCCCGCTGTTTGGACAAAATGAAATGTCTTAATCAGAGAATTGGATGCCGTGAGCTCCTTATTGGAAGTCAAAAATGACATTTTATGATTATCAGATGTTTAGTGCATGCTCGTACGTATGTTGAATGAACCACACCATTGCAGGGACCACAAGCAGTCCCAAATATATTAAAAGCACCATCATGAATAACGCACAACCTATATTGCCTTCGCCCTTTCTATGTAAACCGAATTATCGTCTCAAATCATGAAGGAGTGAGTGCTCACTAGATGTTTTGGAGGTTTCACAGGACGTCCCACACGTCTTTTCCGTCTTGGTTGAATTGGCCCTAATTCTTCATCAGGAACTCCTGGATCAAAATCAGGATCGCTGGAATCAGAATCTCCGTACCTGGAATGTAAAAGTACATGTCCCTCAAATTATGTGCAGTAGAATTGTGCATTTTGCCACAAATTTCAACATTGCGAAATATCAATTTTGATCAAGATTAATGACAACTCAGCATTTTAACTCAATGAAGACGAAATCTCTGTCAATTAACACATTTTTTGAAAATCAAGAGTTTGATGGAAGAGGAACTATACACATCAAAGGTGTCCCTCAGCAGAGGATCAAAAGCAAAGAAGCAGAAAGGCCAAGAAAAAAGTGGGAATGATGAAGGAATATAACTAAAAAGCACAGTAGGCTAACAAACACTGAAAATAAGGTGGCAGAAAAGTGAAGACAGATTTGTGGGTGCAAAATAAACAATGGCTAAGTACGAATTTTACTGCATTGCTCATAATGGTAAAAATGGAAAAGCCGAGTAAAATGATAAAAACCAAGATAACATAAGAAATACATTAGATAAAAACCCTTCAAATTATCAACTGTCCATGCAGCTTAGTTGAAGTTAATTGACAGTCCTCTTCAATGCTTCAACACCAGAAGATGTTGGAAATACCTCCAAAGTAAGATTTATCGACAACACTGCTGGTCTAAGAAAGAAGGATCTTAAAAAGTTCACATGCCGCTGAATTCATAATATGTACATTGAATTGCAAATTTTCGAGAAATTTAACGACCGATTATTATCAATTCTTACGACCGAACTAATGCATGCGCTAACTTCCTCGCTCTGATTTTTGATCGAGTTCATGGATAGGTGAACTTGTTCTTCGTGACTTGAATCGCTCATATTCTAGACATGGAGTCAAACGGCAGATTGGCTACAAAATTAGAGACTTGAATGGACAATGTGAACACAGAAATCAGGCTGTGTACGACCATTGGTTACAAACCAAATGCTGTGAATGCATTACTCTATTGTCTCTGGCTAGTTTATGTTGCATATTCATGCATAATGTACCGGTATAGTTTATTAAAAATAGGCGAAAAATACGAATAAATATCAAGTCCCGCAAACAAACGATTTGTCACCTTTGAATTGACCAACATTATGAATTGCTAATTACATTGCAAAAATCAACTAATTTTGAAGAAAAGAGTTTCACATTTCAATTAGAACAAATGAAACTATCCTTGGAAAGAGCACAGACAATGAAATTTTGCAGTGATTTTCTTTTAATTCTGGGTGAGACTCTTAGCAACTTGCTGCAGTAGGTGGGCAATTTGGTCTCCCTTAATTATTTAATGCGCTTAAGAGGCGCTGCAGATAGAGCTGAAGCATTCATTTCTGCATACCTGCAATGATTATTTAACAAAGAAAATTATCAAGAAATATTTTACAGCTCTGATGTAATAATGTCGCCTTATTAAATTTCACACTGAATTTCTTTTTGCTAACATTTCTGCACTACTGACAAAGTAATCAACACCTACATGTCACCGTATTCTGCATGGGAAGTCAAATCAAATATAATCTCACCAATGTTTCACAAGCTTTTACAAGTATTTGGTCATTGGAATTTATTGTTGTCATTGAATTTAATTTGTTTGGTCAATTTAACTGTATTCTTTGAGTTTCAGTTTTATGCTTGTGAAATCGCGGCAGACTAGATTCATATTTCTGATGAAATTCAAGACCGTAGATGCATTTTATTTGTCACAATATTCTTTGATATACGGCTTATTTACTCAACATACTTACAATATCACTGTTTTTATTTAATGCCAAACGCAATAAGATTCTGCGAAAGAAATATGCTTTATTGCTTGTCACAGCGGTGAAATATGATAATCAATGTGCCCGTACGAATAATGATGTACCTTCAACTTCTTTGCATCAGTCAGATGACATTCATGTAATGTATTGATAAAGGTGAAATTGTGTTGCCTTGCAACTGAATAGTAGACGAAATCAGTCGTCATCAGCATAGCAACTGTATTGCTAAGATTGTGACTTTCGATTGGTGAATCATTTATGCTCGCAGCTTATCAAAATGGGACGCATTGGTCGACAAGGATGAAGAGGACCAGAGAGGACTTCCTACAAAAGAACCAGCAATACTAATCGGATCCCCATAGATCTACCTGAACATAGTCGAAAAGTTGTGAATGTGTCTCACCTTGCACGTCTGTTAGAGATCGATCCACTGCCTTGTCGATTGCCAGAAAATACGAAAGGTTCGTCAAAAAGTTTAAAATTGACAATCGTCGATACCAATCACGACTTAACACTGCAGCAAATCTGCGATAGCTTCTACGAGACACATCCGAAAATTTCGCTGAGCACCATGAATTGTGCTTCAACTATGCTCATGGACATAAGGCAGAATTGTTGCGCGAAATTGTGACAGAGTGAAGAAGCTAAGAAAGAATTTTTTTAAAGATGCTTTTTAATAGCATCTCTTCGGATGCTGTCGGTCGAAAAAGATTGTACACTGACCAAAGAAATTTCAATATACATTGCGGTCTATCTATCAGTCGAAGTGTGAAGGCTCTCGAGCCATTCGGATTGTGAGCAGCTCAAAAGGTGCAAACCTCAATATCTCGGCGTGTATTTTGAACCTCATCTGAAGATTAATCACGAAGTCTTCAGTGCCTTTTTAAAGAAAATGTCACGATGACTTTTGATAATGCTCTATGTCATTAAGGTGGACCACTGTACATCGGCCTATAGAAGGCACTGATATTAACTTAACTACTGATTCTTTGGAAAATAAAGCTTCATCGAGAGAGTTCTAAATTTCTGTTCCGCTTTCGGGCAAATCTGATACATTTAGGTAATTCCTCATTCAAATCTTTCATATAATTACTGAAACATATCTAAGTTCGCTGTTTGGAAAGCTGCAATCCACTCGATGCCGCTAACTGCGTTTTTATGCAATCCGAGAAATCAGTGTGAAAATTCTTACCTAGGTCTCTTTCGTTGTCTGTGTTTATAATCAACAAGGGGTCCTTCTTCTTCCTGAGCGCGTGCTAATGCACGAGTAGCGTTTGTCACTCGGAAAATTATCTTCGTACTTGTATCCGGATTGTACACTGAATTCGTCTGTGTGTGCTGCGCTTCTCCATTCGAATCACCAAGAGGTTGATTCTTTAGTACCTGCAAATGTAAGAATAACACATTGTAATTCTACTTAACCTTTTCTCAGTCCTATGAAGATGCGATATTAAGATACGATACCTTCTTGAAATAGAACTACGGTCAATATCGAGTTTTAGTCTTCAAATAAAAGAAATAGTCTACATACAAAATTGAGAACGTCAAAGACAAAAAATCTCATTCAAGTCGGAGGGAGAAGGCGAGCACAGACGCGGAGTGCCCTCTCAACCTTTGGAGGCATCATTACGCAGCAATGATGCAAGCCCATACAGGCCGAATTCAATACTTTGATCTACAGAGTTAATCATAAAAACGGACCACCTAAATAATTTCGACATTCAATCGATTCTCATGCTTTCCAATCGCGTCGCATATCAGCGTGCCAAGCATCAATCGAGAGCTTGTGTTCTCGACCTTCAAATAAGCCTTAAATAAATATATATTTGCGATATCACTATTTCTCTCCCAGCTCACCAACTTAGACGAGCAACATATCAAAAGTAAGCCAAGAAAATAGTCGTTCTTATCGTACCTGACTCGTCATCATACTCATTGTTTTCTTATTGAAAATTTGCGATTAGTAAATTGAGCGGGTTTCAAATTTTGACGAATGGCCAGAAAACGCGATATGGAATGCAATTTTCAGACAGCTTATTTGAAAGCTGAGAATTTAGACTTTTGAATGATGCTTGCCGCGTTGATGATATTTCCGCTGCATTTTCAATTATCACGGTAGCATGGGAGAGGAACAGACTAGTAATCGTGCCGGACTGCTCCACGCCCAGCATAAGTGGATCTTGCGGGGATCAAAGACAAAATGAACAGCAAAAGGGATCAAATTACTATGACCTCGAGGATTTCCGTAGATGCATGGACATATAAATTTTGTTTATGCTCGAAAACACATTAGACGGGCGTCTTTTCTCCAAGAAGTCAAGTCTTATTTAACTCAATCTTATTCTATTGTTATGAGTGTTAAACAAGAAAGCAGAAGGTACCTATTTTAAAAGTCCTACGTTTCATCCAACCTAGTTTTGAACCCAGGTCTCTCAGACGCAGAGCGAACACTAAGTCATAAGGTTACATCGCTGGTGCAAGACAACATCCCTTATGCATACACCTGATAATGATACAAATATTGTTATGCACTTACCTGTAAAATTTGTTTTAATTGATCATCACTTAAATTTTGAGTTGTAATGAATTGATTGCCTTGTTGAATTATACGAATAGGATTCTTCGTCGATCCCAATGGAGCTAAAGGATCATCAACAGGCAAGGATGACTGAATCCGCCGAATCTTATCCATATTGATTCGAACAGGATAGTTGGGAGCTTGTTGCATGGCTGTTGAGTTCCCTGGGATGAAGTCATCTTCGTGAACCATTGGAACGTCGTATTCCGCATCTCGCATGGCTTTCATTGGTGAGTTCGAGGTAATGGTAACATCATTTCTTGAAACATTTTCATGCGAATTCAATGATGTTGGAGGCCCATTTGACATTTGCATTAGCTCTTCTACAGCTGCTTCTGCTGAGGCCTCAAGTGCAGTACTACTCGATACGGTTTCACCAATAGTACTCATCTCATCTCCATGTGCTGTAGTCGTCGAGACGACGGATTCATCCATTAACTTAACAATTCGGGTTCTGAAATAAAGAAATGCACAAGTATGTGACTCTACATTTCCACGCTTTGATATTTTGAGAAAAGAAACGGAAAATGCTCATACATACATTTTATAAGTGTACGTGCATTTGCATACGTCGTTTACCTATGGAGCTATCTGGGGCATCTCATAACACACATGGAGATAACCGCATAATAATCATAATGTCTTGCAAAGGAAGCTGAATATGAAAACTGCATGTAGAGTCTTAATCTGCAGATAGAAGAGCTGAACAGAAGATATAATGTATCTTTTATTATCACAAAATACAGTCCTAAAAAATATTGCATGGGGACTGGGAATTCTGACAAAGTGCAATCGCCATGAGTATCTAGAGATTCATACTTTACTAACTTTATTATAAACGCTATTGAGACTTCCTGGAAATGATCATAAATCAATCGTTCCTTATAGACTTTCTACATACAGGCCGGCCATAAAGTCACGCAGGATGTTCAAAACACCCTGTTCCTAGGCATTCTCACCTATACAAATCCAAATACTGTGAATATATTCTCCTTATCATGGCAAATTGTCTGGTATCTCGCGATACCCCCTTGTACAAAGAACTTTGATAAAGATCTGCCTCAAGACAAGTACTGTATTTACGTCACTCAATCTATCTTCTAAGATATAATTCAACTCTTCATTTTTATTCAATTAAAGTTCTAGCATCTGATCCAAATGTCATTTTTGTGAATTGTGTTGAACTGATTTAATTATTCACTGCGAAATCAAGTCAGTGAAAGTCAGATTGAATAGTCATCACTTGCGGCGAAGAACCGATCGAACACACGTGTAAACAAAAGAATGGATTTACCGACCCGTATAAAGTTAGTGAAATTTTATTATCAATCCAATTGCTCTCCAAAACAAGCATTACGACTTTTTCGAAATGAAACTGGTATCAGGAATCCTCCTTGTTGTGAAACGACAGTTTCACGTCTCATCCAACGTTTCGAAACTACCGGCAGTGTTGAAGATGAGCCCCGATGTGGACGCCCAAGAGTTTTCCGATGCCACAGTTCAGAAAGTTGAAGAAACTTTGACGGATTTGAAGAAGCGACACTCGCTAGGGGTGTGTAGCTCTACAAGAGTCGCAGCCAGCACTCAAGTACCGCAATCGACTGTCAAGAAAATTTTCCATGAGAGATTACATCTTCGACCATATCACATCCAAAGGTCCAAGAACTTAAGGAACTGACTATGAAAAGCGTTTACAATTCGCAAACCTCTTCACAGAGATGTGTGAGCGTGATCCAAGGTTCTTTGATTCGATCTTGTGGACTGATGAAGCTCATTTCTATTTGAATGGTTTGTGTTTGCAGAAATTGTGTTATTTGGGCCGCTTCTAATCCGCATGTGACTGTCTCATCATCTCTACACCCAGAAAAGATAACCGTTTGGGGAGCTTTTACGTCAACAATGATTTTACCACCGTTCTTCTTTGATAGCAGTATTGACGGTGATTCCTATCTTGCTATGCTCCAGAGTCATGTTGTTCCATTGCTGAAACAAAGGCGAATACTCTCTAAGACGACTTTCCAACAGGATGGAGCGCCTCCTCACATAAAGAGGTGCGTATTATCTTCGGCAGCAGTTTCGGACAAGAATTATCAGCCGATGCTTTGATCGTCCATGCCTCCACGATCGCCTATCTGTCACCGGCGGATTCTGTTTTGGGTGCTCCAAAGCACAGAGTGTATCAAAGGTGTCCGACGACATTGGATAGCTTAGAGAGGCAATTTGTGAAAAATGAGCTCCATTTCCCCGTCAAATTGCGCAGAAAGTGAGAATATTCTGGTTCGTCTTGAAGAATTGAAACTTAACCAAGGTCGTCATATTGAGAATTCATAGACTGTACACATTTTGTTTGACTACATTTATTTGTTAATGCTACCAATCAGTATTTCGAATAGAATACAAGTTGTTTTTCTTATAAAAACTTGCTCTGGAACACTATTTCTTGAATAAAGAGTTGAATTATATCTTAGAAGAAAGATTGAGTGACGTAAATACAGTACTTGTCTTGAGGCAGATCTTTATCAAAGTTCTTTGTATTGTACAAGGGGATGTCGCGAGATACCAGACAATTTGCCATGATAAGGAGAATATATTCACAGTATTTGGATTTGTATAGGTGAGAATGCCTGGGAACAGGGTGTTTTGAACATCCTGCGTGACTTTATGGCCGGCCTGTACTTGTTTGATGGTTGACTGGCTTCTTGTTTGAGACCTAAAGTGGAGTCTATCTATAGTTCTATAGTCATTGACTATTTTGATGGGAAGGGGATGAGTAGAAAAGGTGTGTTGAAGCAAACCTATGTAGCAACGAGTAAGAATTTTCAGCATCTAAGGAAGAATGTCAAGATAAACTTCTGTTAGAAGTAGTCATCTAAGCTAAAATACTTAGTTACCGAACATTAGGGTTCCAAGTCTAGAGTTTTAGATTAAATAGTGTTAGTTTTAGATTAAAACAGCTTCCTGGGAATTTGGTACATAAAAATAATCGGGAATTCACGGAAATTGCAGGAGCCAGATTTCCGGCGAAGAAATAAAAAAAATTGAGAGCAAATCATTTTTTCATTCAAGCTCTCCATCCCCACGATGTTACAATCATATAATTTTCCTTCGTTATCACACAGATTGTCTAGAAAACTGCAGTATTCATATCTATCTTTCATGAGTTGCGACTATCATATCTGATGAAATTGAGATTGAGGTATTAAAGCTCTTTGATGGCTGGCACTTTGGTAGTTACTCTTCACTATTCCCGAATCAACTTTTGCGAAGATGGCTACGCAACGTGAAATACGGATATCTTCCTTACTTCTTTATATTTAAGCTAAAGGAGGTGAAAACAATGATAGGAAAGATCTAAATCATGTTATAAGCAACAATTCGTTTCAAAAGCTGAAGTACATGATAACAATTAAATAAGGTACACATAGTAACTAGACTCAAATTAATTTACATTTGAAAAAAGCACCATCATGGTTAACTTGCTTATTCAAAGTGGGGTTGAGTTTTTTTATGTACATGGCTTCCAAAATATTTAGGTCATAAGTGTTGGGAGCTTGAGATAGAATTTGAATGTTGGAAGATAGAGATTGAATGTTCTATCTCAAGCTCCCAACACTTATGATCTAAATATTTTGGAAGCCATGTACATAAAAAAACTCAACCCCACTTTGAATAAGCAAGTTAACCATGATGGTGCTTTTTTCAAATGTAAATTAATTTGAGTCTAGTTACTATGTGTACCTTATTTAATTGTTATCATGTACTTCAGCTTTTGAAACGAATTGTTGCTTATAACATGATTTAGTTCTTTATATTTATCTTGTGATTTTGACTAGGTAGTTATCCAGGAATAATTTTAAAAAAAGAACAAAGACATTAATTCAAATCATAGCTTGAGGGTAAAAGACGACATTATCCTGCATATTTAAGGTGTCTCTCATTAAAAGATAAGCAACGTCGAAGAATGCAAAAAATAGTCAAGTTTTGTGACGAACATAGCAAAAACATTTTTATTTTAATGGTTGAGGAAGAGCCAAGGTTTTAACGATGTTGTAATTTAATTAAGGTATAATTAATTTCGGTTGCTATTCGGCAACCATCATCAGATAGAAGGAATTAAGCATAGACGCAAAAGTCATGAATTCAAATTTCACATTCACATAGGAAATAAGGGAGTAGACAAGAAATCTAGTAAAAACTATGTAACAAACTAGTAAAGCTATGTTAACAAACTTCACTAGGGAAAAGGAGGAATAGAAACATGCGACAGATACTCGTAGTATTGGGCTACATCTTGCCAATAGTAATAGTAATTGATCTGACTAGAAATATTACTATCAAAATATACAAAATACATGCATACAAAAGTAGAAAAGGAAGGTAATGTGAAAAATGACTTAATGACTATTGGTGAGATTCAGAAAAGATCGAACCACTAAATGAAGGGGAAGTCATTGTAGCAGTCTAATTCCGTTTTGTTGTTAATGATCGGCTTCCGTTTGTGAATGAGCATTGCTTCTCATAGCCGTAAATTGGCTTCATCTCGGTAATAGGCAAGAATGGCAGTAGAAAAGTTGTATTTACATAGCTTCATACTTTTTACTAGATTTCTTGTCTAAACCTTTATTTCCTGTGTTAATGTAAAATTGAATTCATGACTTTTGTGTCTATGTTTAATTCCTTCTATCTGATGGTTGCCGAATAGCAACCGAAATTAATTATACCGTTAATAAATTACAACATCTTTGAAACCTTGGCTTTTCCTCAACCATGAAATAAAAATATGACTAGCCAAGACATCTTCAATCATAGCAAAAACAGTTGTAAAACTTAATTTGACCGACAGCTTCTTTAATGAAGCAGAGACACAATATTCCTCTAAAGAATGTTTTCCACATTAGTGATTAGTTATCTTTTTGAAGAATTCTCAACCCTAGCACAAAAATTGATGAAGCAAGGGCCTACTCAATGAAACAGGAAAAGAAATTAGATTTCTTTTAATGAATAAAAGTAAAAATATCAGATCTACATGCAGTATGTCTACTTAATATAAAATAGCTCCCATCAGAAACCTGTCTGTACGAGTCTTAAAAGAATCAACATAGTAATAATAGTTGAGTTGGAAAGAGTCAGGTGTCTAGATATAATAACTTTTTTTCGAATGCACGAAATTTTTCGATTACCATCCAGTAATCATCTTCAGGTGCAAAAGACTAAGGTTAGTAAAAGTTTAAACTATAAGGAACTTGGGAATGATATTCACAGAGATGATATGATGACTTACAATGATTTGATATGAACAGGTTGTACTGGATTACATATCTTTACCAGTAGCAAAAATAAATTGACTTGACAGGATGGATTAATTCTATGCCCGATGATGTAGTAAAGAAATGATGAAGTCATTTGTAAAAATGGAAATCATGGTAGCTGTCAAGTTCTGTTCTTCTATTTACTATTGGTTAATATTTGTTAATGATGAATACTTCACGTGACCTCAAATTTCTGTTGTCATGATCGTGGACCAGAATGTCAATATTGATGTTGGATTGTTGTACTTTACACGTTTCAATATGTTTAAACACAGAAGATGAAGGGCTTGTGGCATGTTTTTTGAAGCGGGCGTGAAGAGGTCGCAATGTGACGCCAATATAAAATTTATCACAATTGCTACACTGGATTTCGTAGATAATGTTATTTCGGTTGCATAATTTTCTGTCTCTCATTTTGCTGTTTGGTAAGAGAACATAGTTGCGTTGCACTTGTTCCATTTCGTTTCAGTTGTTGACGAAGTGTTTTGCTGCGTCTTGTAAGTCGAACATTTAAGTTAATGTCTTTGAAAAACGAGAGTCAGTATCATCTGAGATGTATGGGAAAGGGAAATATAGAACATTTTTATTCGTCCATTGATTGTCGTTTCGCTTTAGTTTTGCTGATTTCATTTCTGTTTTCGAAGATTTTATAATTTGTTCGTTATATCCAATTATACGTAAAAAATCGTCAAGCAACTGAAAAACATTATCTACGAAATCAGCTGCAACAATTGTGATAAATTTTGTATTGGCGGTACCGTGCGAACTCTTCACGCCCGCTTCAAAGAACATACCACAAACCCTTCATCTTCTGTGTTTAAACATATTCAAACGTGTAAAGTACAGCATTCCGACATCTATATTGACACTAGCTCAAATTGGCATTTTTACATCAAATCTTGCTTGCATTTTTCAGGATCGAGCATGGTAAATATTCATGCCCCGACCGATACGAGAAATTTCAATATATTTTTTTCTTAAGCAAAATATGTAACATTTGCATGCTTGCCATAAACGGAAGTATCGTAATGAGGTATTGAAATTAATTATTTTCTTATTATGTAAGGAAAACAAAATATAAGCCAAAACTGCTGAGAAGAGCTTACTAACTTATTTTTCTCTTTATTTTACCAACCGGCCTTCTCAAGAGATGCAGACTTAACACGGTACAATAGTTATGGATTCGACTTTGAACAAGCTGGCCAGGTGATCGGCATTGAAGAACTTGAAAAATTTATAAGTATACTTGCACGATGACGGACTATCCGAATGTAAATCTCCCACCAACAGCATCGTTGCCTCTAATTTTCACAAGAAAGCTTGATAAACTTGGCTGACTATGAACAGAAACTTTATCAAAACGCATGTCTTACTAGCCGCTTCATTGGAAAGGTAGCTCCTAATAAAACGCTAGTGCTCACTATAAGATGCATTTCGCTTTCGATTGTGGCAAGAATTCGTTGAAATATTTGCGAGTTGAAATCCGCAAGCTGAGGAATCTAAAAGACTGTTGAGTGTTGCCGCATGTCGTAACAACAGTCGTTGAGCTGTCTCCACTCATCCCGCGCACTTCACATTTCTAGAATTCGAACTCGCTGTGCCTCGACTACTGCGGGTCTACCAGCAGTCGCTGACACTGGCTGTTTAAGTTGCATGATCAGAACGAACCTGGCTCACCGACTCGGTTCACCAGATAGACATCTTATACCAGTGACAATGTAAACGCGGGCTGCCAAAATCAGCACGCTGGGTGTTGCCATAATCTGACTCTTAGGCAAATCATAAGATGTCTTCCTCCAATCCGCCAAACTACTTATGTCATCAACGACTTCTACACGCTCCTCATCGGCCGCGAGACCTGCATCAAACTTGGAATGATTCCGACCACTTTTTCCTGACGTCGTAGAAGTCATACCGATAGAACACGATAACTCAACAATCACCGATAGTGAGGGATGTTTCCAGCAGAGCTGGATCCAGCAACATGATGGATTTGAATTTGTCATCATGCTACTGGAAATCTAGCAATAAATATTTTGGTAGACCACATGCAATAATAATTATAATTCAAACTAACTACAAGCCTAGTGAATGGTCTGTAATGAAGCTTGCTGACATTCAGTCCTTGTGGGTTTAAAATTTGCAAATAATTGATGCCTTAACCATTGATAATGGATTGTATGCAGAACATTACTTTCAATAAATAGGGTGCCAGGTATTTGTCTTCAATTTGAAATTTTATTTGTGCAATTCATTAACATTGCGATACTGCAGAAAAGGTGCGCGCATTTTCGGAGGAAAATTTCCAGACTAATGAAAAAGATTCTTGACTCATCGATAATTCCAATTTACCCTGATTAACCAAAAATTTGGTTTGATTAACCTAAGGGAAGAAAAAGCAACTGGGCTGTATTCGGCAATGACAGAGTCTGCCGACAGAAAGGAATCACTCAGATGACACTCCTATTTACAGATGAAAAGAAAAGTCGAAACATAGCAGACTACAGTCTGAAGAGAACATGAAAATATACAGCAGCGAGTGTAATTAAGTTCGAGAGGCGGTACGAGGCAAAATGAAATATGACTGCAGGAGAAGTACTGACTGATTGAGCAGAGTGCACAGAAGCAGAGACACGCCAAGCAAACTTGCTGATCAGAGATATCAGTACAAAATGGGAACCGAAGCGGCGATTTGCAAAAGATCACGATGGACACCTGTTACAGACATCCGAAGAGGGAGATGAGCTGATTGCTGCCGAGACCCGCATACGTAGACGTATGATTATGACACCACAGTAGTGACAGAACTTGTAGCCATGGTGCGGCACTCCAAGACGACGACAGAAATAGCGAAATACTCGGGATATCAAGTCGAAAATGCGACCAAGAAGGTAAAACCACTCAAGGCTCCCGGTACAGATGGAATCACAGGAAAGATGCTACATGCTGGTGGAGGAGAATTGGCAGAAGAGCTGCTCATTATGTGCATTCAAGCATCTGAAGAGAAAGCTCCTGATAAATGGAACAAGTCGGTTATAGTAACACTGCCAAAGAAAGATCTTAGTATCTGCAGGAACTACCGCACCTTATCTCTGGTAAACCACGTATGCAAAGTGTTCTTACTGATCATCCTAGAGTTTCTGAAAGCTTCTGTCGAGCCATTCCTGGTAGAAGAGACAAGCAGGCTTCCGTACAGACAGCAGCACTGTGCAAGATACTTGATAATGGTCTGCTTCATCGATTTCTCTGAGGCTTTCGGCAACATTCGGCAAGACGCCATGTGGGCAGAATTAAAATCATGCGGCGTGGATGCTGAGATTATCCACATTTTGAAGTATTTACTACAGTGCCAAGGCTGCAGTTATGTAGACTTGGAAATGAAACGGGTGACTGGTTCAGAAAAGGATTCCAGACAGGGCGATCCCCTGTGACCTGTTGTTTTACTTTGTATCAACGTGTGTTATAACAATGCGGCAAGAGTGTCAATTCAGGGAACTATCAACAACCTAAGCCTTGTCGATGATACAACACTTTCGGATAAAAGTTGTTGAGAACTGGATAATAACCTATGCTTCGCTTCTTCAGATGCATAACGATGTGGCCTTAAAATCAACAACGATAAAACGAAGGGATTAGAGATATTGGAGACAAGTCAAAAAGCAGAACTTTCCGCAAACAGCAGTGTTATCGAAACAGTCCATAAGTTTACCTATCTTGGAATCACGATAAATGGCGAGGGATGTGTAATGAAGCCCGTCAGCACATGGCATTCAGGACGTTAGCAGGTTTTGACAAAATATGGAGGAGTCACGTGATTACCGCAAGAACTATAATGCGCGGTGTTGCAATCATGTGCTTCTAGCGTGCTGATGCTTACTTCGGAAATGTGGACGCTGAGAAAGACGGACAAGCGGCGTCTCGATGCCTTTGAGTTGCGGAGCTTCCGAAGGATTTTAGATGGATGAATCACCGCACCACCAATTATGGAACCATCTTACGACTTGTGTAGATGATTAATAAACGCAAAATGAGTCTGTTCAACCACTTCTGCTGCAGGAAAGATCATTGCCCAGTGAAGATCGTGATCTTTGGTATCGCGAATGGCAACAGTCGTAGAGCCGATGCATGATGTGCGGACTGACAGCATCAAAGGTTGGTGCGAAGCTTACCTACACATGATAGCTAGGAAGACACTGGCGGAAAATAACCTTACGCGCAATTGAGGACACCAACGAATGATTCGACCTCCTCGCAAATCAAGAGCATTGAGCAAAATTATTTAAGGGACCTGCAGTCTGTTTAGTTAGTAGTTCTAACCAGTGCATTAGAACTTTTTGGTGCAAATGAGTGAGGTTCTTAGTAGTTCACTAGTAAGCGAAGGAGCTCCGCAAACGGGATTTCCTAGTAACTGACACTGAAATGAACAAATATTTTTCAGTTCATAAAACTGATGAACGAATTGATGTTTCTCAGTCTTACATTTACTATGGGAGAAATTAATTCTCACATCACTTTTCGCTGTTCAGACACAGACAGCCGTTTAGAGCAACTTTCAGAAAAGTACGTACTTTCAGAAAGTACGCTGTTAATATTCGTGAATAATACAATGTAAATGAATAGATTAAAGATCAGACCAGACATAGAGTTTTAAGGTCATTTTAGCCGGCGCAGCGCCGCATAAGAATTTTCGTGAGCCGTATGAAATATTTCATAAATTTCTGCAAGGTGACAAATTTAAGACTGTGGCAAAGTTCCAAGTAATTATGGCCGATCAACTACTTGATGATTTAATAGTGTAGGGTTGCCATCCTAGATTTGGAATTGGACGGCTTCCTTGAAGTGGCAGTTTTGTGAATGTCAAAGTCGATTGGTGAGACAAAGGCAAATAAGGCACGGTTGTTTTCAAAATTGATAGAATGGCAAAGTGGGCTTATAAGAATGATGGACACTGAAGAATACAGCCTCTTTGATTCTCAATGTGGTCAACGAGCGCCAAGTCCCACAATGTTCGTGCCTTTCAAAGTGAACAAAAAGGGAAGTGAGTGACTTGAGTGTTTCAGTTAAACTGAACGGCAGAGCGTAAAATTAAAATAAACAAGCGAACTGAGTGAGCTAAGTAAATGGTCTTATTCGAATGCACTGGTGCACTTGGATCCTGAAGCGATTATTTGCATTCACGTTTCGAATATACGTTATGTGTAATGTAGGCATTTAACGATGGAATGATAATTTACCCTAAATGAATGCTTTACGATTCACCAGTTGATGCAATAATGAAAAATGAATATTGCACTTCAAAACGCGACAAAAATAGTTTTCTTAAGTTGCATTTGGATTAAAGGTTTTTTGCATTATGATGAATGAAACTCAGTGGCTACCACCACATAGCAGCTGACATTTAAACGCTTTCAATCTTGAGCACATTTCTTCACATTTTTTCTATAATCAATAAAATAAAATTTTCTTTTTAAGTTGGTTTTATACAAATGTAATATTTCCCTTTTCGCAACTACAGCACTACACAAACGGCATGCATATGCGAGCACTTTTATAGTACACATCACTCTCAAGCACTGTTATTAAAAAATGAATGTGGTCTACTACTTGCAGCTACAATCGATTATTCTTGCTCAGCCGTTTTTAACTGTAATTTTGCATCATTATATTACAAAAATTGTGTTGGAATATCGCATCTTTTAGCGCATACGAACGGACTATTTCGGTAAGTTACTTTCATTAATAACCAACTACATCCCCTAACAAAGCCTGCAGCTAAACAGCTAATAGAGCACCTGAGTAAATACTTAGTAACTGACACTGCTTAAAACTATCTGAAAACAAACCTGAGGTACAATCAAAGTTGTCCTCGCAATATGAAAAGTAAACATGGACAGCTTGAAATTATATAATTTAAAATCATAGCTAGCAGTTCATACACTACCCTTATCATGGTCCGAGAGAAAATTAAATATCGAAAAAAATAAAAAGGAGTAGACGCTACTGTCACTCACCTAACTTCTCTTTATCAGCAAGATTTACAACACTTCTTAACGTCCTGCGTCATTGACTAGATGGCTTCCTTAATCAAGTTGCGTCTATTTTCTCCCTCATTATGTCATCTTCATTAAATACATGACTCTATTTACTAAAATGTTCTCCCAATTACAATTTTGTCTGCATCGAGTTTTAGCACCTATGGTTCTTATAATTTTCTCAATGTTTTGAAGTTTTTCCCATACAGTTCAAATCGCATTCTATGCATTCATTGAGATAAATTGCGCTACATTGCTTTCAAACTAGGAAAGCAATGTATGCGTTTGATTGTAGTTGGAAAGAGCCAATATAGAATGATGGTGGTTTTATTTTCTTTTTCTTATTTCTTACAATTAATTTCAGTTAACATCCGTTAACTATCTTCAGGTAAAAAGGAAGGAAGTATGGTCTAGTATAAAATTTAAAATTCACACCGACGTCAATGTCATAATAACATAATATTTGATACAAAAGGGGGAAGGGCTATGGAACAGGTAGTATTGGGTTACATAGTACCAATAGCATCTTAATGATGACCTGACTAGATATGAAAACAAAGGACATAGAAATGGACTAACAATACAAAGGCTTGAGTTATAAGTACATGCACATATCATACAAGTATAAAAAATACAAAGCTATAAAACGATTGGAAGAAGGTAGGAGGTGTGAATTAGAAATTTGATACTGTTATAATGTAATACATTGTCATGTTTTATTATTTTTACATAATAGAAAATATTTTTAATCAAAAAGAAAATCTGCATAATTGTTGAGTTCGATTTTGCTGTTAATTGTTGGTTTCATTTTTCTAATATGATATGCTTCACGAAGTCTTAGGTTTGATGAATCACTATCGAGGGAAAGAATGCTTGTGGAAAAGTTGTAACTGTGACATTTCTGAAGAAGATTATACATGGAAGACTTGCTGTTTGTTTTATGCTCACGGCAACGGATATGTAATGGTCTTATGGTGCTTCCGATGTAGAAGTTATCAGACTCAAGCTGATAAATTACACATTTCTGATTACAGATGTTGTTGTTGTTAATTGGGCAATTTCTTAAATGACAATCTTGGTTTGATTTAGGCTGATTCAATACACTTCTAAGAGTTCTTGATCTTCTTGTTAATCTTACGTTCAAGTTTTCTCGACGAAAAACAATTCGTAGTTGTTTATCCACTTTCTCAGAAATAAATGGAAAATTGAAGTAAAAATAGTGTCTTTCTGTCTCCTTTCTGTTATTTGGTTTATGTGTTTTACGATAATTGTTGGTGTTGCGAATGACATTTTCGGGATACATGTTTAGTCGTAGAATATCATTGAAATTGTCTATGTGTCTGTTTTGAGCTAGATTATTGGAACATCGTTCTGCGATTCTTGTTTTTTCGTTTCTAATGAAGTAAATTTTGTTAGTGCAGGGTTTTTTTAAGGCGATATACGCGCCCGATTTGGGCGGGTAAATTTCGGATGTCAACTCGGAACACTGTCCATGTCAGTCACTGTTGTTTTTTACATAAGGCGAATAATTCGAATTATTCGCATAATTCGAATTTAAAAATTATTAAACCCAACCCTATTTCAGGTGTGGATAATCTATACGAAACCTATTTATGTTCGATTATGCGATTCGCAACCATCGTCAAGTTAACAAAGTACAAAAACTTTCCTTCACTCACACGCATTTAAAAGTAGGAAGTTATCAAAACGGAAATACTATGTAGTCATGTAGTGGACCATGCCAAAAAAATTTTACTGGTTGCGAATGAAGAAATACATTCGCAGTGGTGCTTTCTTGTCTCACATAGCTTACTTCATTTATAGAATTTGCATCACTGAAAGTTATGGAGGTGTACAACTGTACAGTACATGTATGTATGCCCCCTATACGTAGTTGACAATAAATTTCGATCGTCAAAGAGAAACTAGGCATATTCAATTTTTAAGTAATAATTGTAACACAACTTTTCATTATCCATGACTTAACTAAGCAATTTGCAGACTTTTGCAGTGCAAATAACACATTCATCGCTTATCAACGGTTATTTACATTCTTTAACTTCACTTCTCATTGATATGCGGCACTGTTTCGTTGATCATCAATAGGCTCTTGTCGATGAGGAATGACGTTGCAGAATGCAATTTGTCTTCATATAAATTGCAGTTTGCCATATTCACTGTGAAATCATGTAGTTTATTATTATGCATTTATCATATGTTTTTACTGCAAGTTAAGAGACAATTTTCCACTATTCCTCTCCATCTTATCCAGCAATTGTTGCTGTGCACATTTTAGTGCATGTACGTCATGTAGGCATATATTGTACCACCACCTCTAATTTGCTGAATACGACTATTCAAAAGATGCAACTTTGCTTCCGCTTTCTTTTTACAGCTGGAAAGGAAATTGAAAGAAAGATCTACAAGCCTTGTTTTGCTTTGTTTTAGATTGGCGGGTAGAATTTGGGAGTGGGCGGGTAAACGAAACATTAAAAAAACCCTGTGTTAGTGTATGGTATATGTGAGTGATAATTCACAAACAGATCTTTTCTAGCAGATTTGCGGTAAAATTCAAATTGTGGTTCATTTGGCGCGTTCAGTGTTACTCGGAAATCAAGTAGGCTTAATGTTTTGTTGTCGTCTGGTAATTCAATCTCGAAATTGATGCTGGAATGTTGTGCATTGAGATATTGGAGAAGTTTAAAGGCTTGTTCTTTGTTTTCAATTATTGCGAAGCAGTGATCTACATATCTCATAAAAAGTGGGACATTATACATTACTCTCATTTGTCGGAGGGCTACTGTTTCGATGCTGTCCATGAATATAATTGCAAGTACACCAGAAAGAGACAAACCCATGGGTAAACCTTGAACTTGTAAGATGTTATTATCAAATTGTGTTTCTTAAGATTACATGCAATAACTGTTCAATTTGGTCGATTGTCAATCCTTTCATGTTGGTGATGTTGCAGTCTTCCATTTTGTAAACCAGGACTTGAATGGCATCAGGAATTGGAATGGAAGTGTACATGCTTACTACATCGAAGCTGCAAGGATAAAGTTGTTCTTTTTGATTGGTATTTTTGATGCTATCAATGAGATGCGTGCTTGATTTTAAATGTGCGGGGACATTTTGAAGCAAAGGAATTAGAAGTCTAGAAAGAAGCCATGACAACTTAGTTGTTGGTCCGGACGTGTTGGATACAATAGGACGTATTTTCATCTCGGGCCTTCCTTGTGAGTTTTGATGAGATGGTAGAAACATGGTAAGGATGAGTTGTTCGTAATATAGCTATTCTTTACATAATATGGAATATTGTTTTCACTGGCTATAGTGTTCCAGCTTGCGTTGATGCATTTTTCAACAGTCTTAGCTATCATTCGTTGTATGGGTTCGTATGTATTTTCATCGCTGAGATGTTTTAGTCCTGCTTCAATATAATTATCATTTGAAACTACGCAGAATTCGGAACCTTTATCTGAAGGCAACATCATTAGGTTCTTGATTTCAAGATTTTTCAATGTTTCTTTTTCTTGTGTACTCAGGTTGGAGAATTTTGGTTGAGTTTCTCAGTTTTCCAATAATCCTTATATAAACAAAATGTATGCGTTGTTTGCAGCAATGAACTCAGAGAGTGCGATTGGAATGATGTGAGTGAAACTTCAATATTTCCAGACTTATTTATCCAATATTTTTCCAGACTTTCCAGACCAGCGGGCACCCTGCAATATCTATGCGTTATGGTGCAACGGCAGAAAGAAGACCTGAAAGATCATGTCGATGCACAACAGTCGGATACAACCTGGTGAAAGAGAAAAAGTTAAGATTTAAGGCCCTAAAAGTTAAAGTTTGAAGGCATTCCCATGTCTTCCTTATAACAGGCCACACATTCATTTCGGACATTCAAATATGCGAGCAACAAAAACAGTTGATGGTCAGAATCTGAAGTTTTCAAAAGCGCAGGTTTTCCTATTTTAACGATAAAAATCTTACAAAGATCTTGCTTTAGGTCTCCCTCACAGGACTTTTCACAAGGCTTTTATTAAGCCGAGAACGCGAAGCTTCAGGACAAGCTTGTCCAACCTACCCTGCAAACACAATAAAAAACTGAGGGTTATAAAAACCACGTTATGTCCTAAGACTTGTGCAATACATTGATGCTGCATCCCATGATTTCTATCTTCGATTGAAAGATGACTGACTACATGCATGTACTTCAAATAGCCAGTGCTCGCATGAGATTGACAGTTCTCTTTTTATTGTCACTATTGAGTTTTTGAATGTCCTGATTGAGCAACTCGGAAACTAATGAGACGGAAATCTGATGTACATTAGAAGATAAAAATAGTCTGAGGTATCGTAATTTAAATGCAATAAATTAGACAATTAATTGATGGCAATTTTGTTGAATAGCTACTTCGTGAAAAGCATTACTAAAATGAAGATTTCAGATTCAGGTATTCTAAAACATAAAAACAGTCGTGATTTAAATGCTTATGTATTTCAAAATAGCTGATGCGAACCTAAATAGGATAATTTTGATAAATATAGATAATATTTACTTAAATAAATCAATTTAATTAGATAAAATGAATCCTTGTAAATCCCTTCCATATTCTGAAGGTTATGAGCGTTTACTGATATGGGAGAGTGTTGATGAAGAAAGACTATGCAGCACAAAATTGGACAAAAGCCTTCGTCGGGTAAAATGATGCCTCTGATGTTCTCAATGTATTCATCAGAGCATCAGATGCCTTGAGTTCTGTCGAAATTCACTTGACTCTAGGTTCCGATTTGACTCGCTAATCAAGAAAACAACCAAAAGTGGCCGCGAAAACCCAAGCATTTCCATGAATTTTACGTAGATTGTTTCTTTGAGAACAACCGTGAAGCGTTCCCTTCGACGATACCTACTTTTGAAGAACGGCCAACCGAAAGTCATTGTTTACATGCAAGCAAACAAAAAAATGTCTTGATTGATATAGACAAAAAGCAAGTGGACTAAAGAAAAATGGAATCAGATCATGTTTGCATCTATATTACGACAGAGACTGTGTTCGGAGGGTTCTAGTGACAAAGTCAGTCCACTTTCGATGCCCCATAAAGGCATGGAGTTTACTGGTCAATTGTGGCTTAGTGTGCAGTCCATGCTGGTGGAGTGCGTCAACTTAAGGGATCCAACGGAAATGTCGATTCTTTGGAGTTCCTGCTCCGATTCCCCTACTGATGACCATTTGACACAGTTACAATCCGATGATGTAACATGTCACACATCTGCTAGATAAAAATCACAAGACAACTAACAGACTAGCCAGTAAAAAGCCCTGATATTGAGTTAACTGAACACTTGAGGGATGATTTGGAATGACATGTGAAACGAAGTAATTCAACGACCTTTGATCATGACCCTTTGGGAACCCGGCTGAGTAGTAGTAGAGCAGAAAAATTTAGGTGTTTGTTTTCAAAGCATGAACAGGCGAACAGGTTTCAGATAAATATGGAAATAACAAATACTTACTTTCTTTGATCATGAATTTCTTGCCTCTTAGGCCTATTGAAATTATAATCTCTATGAACACAATATAAACTCTTTCATTTTGATGTTTTGCGAATAGACGAATCCTCGGATATTTGATTCACGGCCAGCTCGGCCTTCGGTGGATGGGGACCTATAACACACAAGCAGGCACGTCACAATTAACTGATGAGCCATAGTATCTAATAATATTAGTTATTCTTTGCGACAGGGCAAATCATAATCAAACTTCGGATCAGTTCTTCATTTGCACCATTCAAAATGGCTAAAAAAACTCCTTTGCGCGGGAAAGACTGGAATTTAGAAAAAATGGACATCACTCCTCAGCGAATTTCTATGACTTAGGTCGAAGAATTTTAGCCATTTCAGAAGTTTAATTGTCGTGATGATGTGAGACTTGAGGATTATTCTGTGCACCTCTGGTCCGACTCATATTTGCATCTAAGAGAATGCATGTCGACTTTGATAAGCTTGCATAAATAAAACACAAAGTATGAATTTATTTAACATTTTCACACGGATGCCTGGACAATAACATTCGACAGTGCTCGCATTACTTTCCTTTTTGCTTCCTTGGGCGTGTTACCGGTACTCTTTTGACTGGTCAGATTGCTACATGGGGATTAAAAAAAATAGTAAAAAATTCGAATCAACTAGTCGCCCATTAATTGCTGAGTTAGCGAAAGGCACACCGTTTGACGAACGGTTCTGAATATGGAAGGACTCAACATAATCATCATCAAAATTCCGTTTTCCTATTACGCCCAATATGAAAAACGATAATGCTATGACATTAAATGTAGGCCTAGTGTAGTATGCTAGGTAGGTTACAGAGAACAATCTGAATAACATCTTAAAAATCAGAAGTAGGCCTATTTGAAAAAATACAAATATCACGTAAGCAATTCTATGTTCAGGAATGAACATCTATGACGATTCAATGAACCGCTAAAACTATGTTGGCAACAAGTCACTGACTGATTTCATTTTTGAATAGAAAGTAGATGCTTCACGGCCACAGTTGTAATAGTAAAGTACAGGTATGTCGGCACATTCGCTGTCCATAGTCACCCCATTTCGCCATTTACAGTGGGTTGTTTATGGGCAGGCATTTAACTATACGTGTATATTAATTATTCAATAAGTGCAATAGAGTAAAAAAATAAATTAGGTACCGCCTAATTATCAATCACTCTACACTGAGATACTACATTTTATAAGTATACCATGTTAAGCACCGGAACCATTTCTTAAAGTAAATTTTAACAAAATGGTAATTGTAATTTATATCAAAAAGAGTTTGTAAATGCACTATATAACTCAAATATCTTGTGATGTGAAATCTTATTAGAGGATCAAACCCCAAGTAGCGATCGAATTGTTCTGAAATCATTTGAAAAGCAACGTAGTTGAATGCACAGATTTGAATTTTGACCAAATTTACGCCGCTGTCCAAAGCGGCTCCATCTTTAGGTATTAGTCTGTTGGGAATCGTCACTGCGACTTTTCACTGAATTTTTGATTCCTGAAATCACTTGCTACACTTTCTACCATTATCATCATTTGTGTTGTGTAAAGCACGGAACACTTACTATACAAACTAGGATCTTTGTATCATCGGACCGCATTTGTTATTTCTTATCTGACCGACAACAGCTGACTATGACACAATTTGCAGAAACAAATTGGAAGCTTCTATATCTAAGGTAAAGGATTATCTAATTAACATGTGAGTTTTCCGCTGAAAGCTGCACCTATACCGGAAAAAAAGTGGACGCAAATCCTCAACTTGCAAGATTCATAAGCGAAACCAATGAATAAACTACAAAGAAAAAGTTCAAGCAAAAAATACATTTTCATAGCATTTGTCGGTTTTTCTATCCATAGCTTTTATCCTTCTATTAGAATACCAACATCAAGATTGCTTGGATGCTTCTGCAATAGTACAATGAATCTCATGACAAAGCATTCATTCATCAATTATTCTTGATATACATAATTTGTCGATTACTGTGTTCTAATATCATTATAAATGGCAATACAAAATAAACAATTCTCAAATAATCATTGCCAAAATACTTCTGTAGTAGAGCATGTATACTTTGCCAATCAATATGGCCATCATCCTGGTTTCCAACTTGGCACAAATACATTTTGCTGTCACGGCTCAAAACTTCATTCTGTCGAATCATGGACCGAATCACAGACATCAAATATTATTTGACTGACATCCGATGTCTGTGAGACCGTGGTCCGAATGTCTATAATTATTATTCTGCTGGTGGACGTCAGTCTGATTTGAAATAGCATGCGGCGTGAGCTTTTAGATGAAGAAGACAGAATAATGTTAAACAGTGTTAGTAAGAATAAGTTTAGCATGTTAGTGATGCCCTCAGTCCAAGCAGATCCGAGCAGATGCAGTTCATCCAAGAAATCATGTACAGCTCACGCCTACACCCGTCAACTTCAATGCTGCTTTTTCATTCTGATATTTTGATCTACATTGTCGTATATTCAGCTACGCATCATATGTTTTTTTCAAAGATGGACAATAATTCTTTCAAACATGGACATCCAGCAAGAATTGATGCAGAATGCACTTTTATACTCCTGTCATCAAAGGCAGTGGATAATTTTGCCTATCTCTGTATGAGAAACATTGAACTTAGCCATAGAACAATTATTTTGACAAGATCGTATTTGTTGAAAACTTTTCTTTCAAATTTAAAGGATCGCAGGATCGAAGTTCCCAAACGCCAGCATTTGGATGTGTAAATTCAAATGGATCGGATCACTACATGAAATTTTGGTGCATGCTACATTGTAGGCTAGTGGAGCAGGTATGGTCGCATTTTTCCAAGTAAAATCAATTCAACTGCAAGTTGCATGTTACATGCGCATATAACTGAACTTTCTGCCAAATCGAGATACACTGGATCGGATCTCTCTTGCTGGGAGAGGTGCAAATGAATTGTCAGCTCACGCGCACGTACAATATAGCTGTTGCAATTCTGCAGATAATTTTTTGATGTCGGCGCATGCACGCAGTTTAAATAGAATATTTTACTACTCTCACTCAATTCAGAACGCTGTCCAAGATGAGGCGAATCACATATTTCCTTCCGATTACACATAAATCCGGTGGTTACTAAAAAATGCTTTTGTAAATTTCCCTGAATTGAAGTGATACCAATTTAGGTCGATGATGCTAAGTCATTATAATTATATAAAGCTGCCCAACTCTATATAGATGACGACTTCCACTTTGAGTTGACTTGATATTGACAACTTTGTGGGGAAGATCAGCTACTTGGTTCAGAAAGAAGGCAGATGACTGCCACTTGAGTGATGCATTTCGTCCACTGATAGAAAATTATTAACCGTGAAAAAACTGATTATCGATTCTCGTAACCCAGATGATAGACTTTCATAGATAACACGAAATAGTGAAGAGACTATCTCCTTTTGTAAGCTCATACCTTATCAAACATTTGATTAAGATCCAGCATTATTACGTATTTGTTGAAGATTATTGGCTGACCGAACATAATCACAAGAGAAAAACAACATGTTTCGAAAAAATACATTGTTTGATCACATTTTAGATATACGTGCATTTCATGACATGATTAAAAATTGAACTCGCAGTGATAGGGATTCCGTGAGCAACACTTTCCGACTATTGAGAAGACATTGGACTAGCTGGGGGAAGTTAACAGACATTTAAAATTTTCTTGATGAAATTGAGACAATTCAAATTTCTAAAGTTATCCCTCATAGGGAATCAGAGTTCCCGTATTGATCAGAGCTATATCTTTCGAAAACGTACGCATATATTTTCTCAATTTCACTAACATCACAGTTTACAAATGAAATCATATTTACAATTATGTTATCATCAAAAGCACTAAAAGAAGGAGACATTGGCGGCAGAATTTAATTCAACTCTATTTACACGATTATTGAAATCGCGCATCAATCATTAAAGAAAAAATGCCTCTCAGATTCACTGATAAAGAGCTGGGGTCTCAAAGAAGTGCAAATGGTCGGTAAATGTGTGCTTATCGTATGGTAAATGAATAGATCGCTAATAATGATGATTTATATGCACATGTACAGTGTGCAAGCATGTGCGTCCTTTCATGTGGACACACAGACTGAACATGATCCATGATGAAGCAACCTTGTCAACGGCAACGAAGTTTGAGAACGCAAATACGGAATACATTCGATAAAAGGTGGCAGGGGCTGGGAAGAGGAGTCAAAGTTATCGTCGTTTGGAAATGCTTCTCGCTGGCAATAGTTCGAAATTTCAGTGGAAGCAAATCAGGATACCGAAAAAATGGTCATGATGCTCAATCAGCCTTCACATCAATTATCCTAATCATGCGGTTAATAATAAAACAATGTGAAAACTCTATAGTCCATAAAAGCTTTAGCTACATCAAATACCATCAAATCTTTGTTAGACGGTGAGCTTGAATCTCATCATTCCACCAACCATGGAGAAAAGATAAATTTCAGTATTTAAAATAAGACAGTATCTCACAGATAGAGAGACGAACATCCTGATTTGCAAACCACGGAGGCACCGGCCATCTCATACCAACATATCTTAGTCACTCAACACAGGAGTCATGGGCTAGATTATTGCACAGCTTTGTCAGCTAAAAATGAGACTCCAATTTGAATTTCCGCGTATAGAACGTCTAAATACTCAGAGGAGGTCGGAGAATAGCGAAATCCCCCATCATCGCGCGCGACTCGAGAAGTTTGACAGTAGCGGAGGCAGTTGGGTCGGGGAGGCAGACAATTTGGGCTTTCGCCTAAGAAGATAACCATTCAGTCATTTAATTTCATGCCAGTGTCCAGTCTCAGGCTTGCTGAAGTTGACGCAGTTCTGCCATCATGGAAGTAAAGTCTGACAATCGCTGATAATCGAGATCTTCTTCCTCATCCTCTTCTTCTTCCTCCATGCCGTCAACGCCAGGCCGGAAGGCAGGATTCTGGGCAGCACGTGGCAAACGAAGAGTACAAGGAAGCATCTCCTGCATCACAGTCAAATGGACTACCAGCGATTGCAAGTTTGGCCACTCCTTTTCCAGTCCCTGTAAAAAGAGAATCATTCGACTAAGAATTCGGTGAAACATAATACTTTCAAATGAAATCAAAAATTCAATGCCTCAGAAAGGTATACAAAAGATGGTTTAGCGTCACTAAGAAATAGCAATTCACCCAAGAAAAAAACGGAAAATCGGGAAAAACCGGGGTTTGAATGCATAAATTTGAAATAATTACATTCGATAAATTTCGCAAAAAACGGAAAAGACGAAAACTTGCGATCCCTGTCGTCACTACTCCCGCTTACTGGGGGCTTGGGCGGTGCTGACTCAGTCAGACTTGAATCAAGAGCATTGTGATCTTTTAGCCTCTGTTCTATAGATCATTAAAAGAGACAAGTTAAAGGTATCAAAAGATAATTATTCGTTGCATGCTATAGCAATTGCTGAACTACGAACATCCAAGGTTTCGATCCAAAAATCCAAAAATAATAGAGACATAATGCGAGCTGAAGCAGATGAAGTTATTCCCTTATAAAACAAAAGTTGGTTATCACATTCACATATATGCTATAGGTTTGCAGTTCCAGAAATTTGATCTCAATACAACAGCTTTTAACTCGAATCACGAACACGATCGCACTGCTTTAACACGACACGAATTCCAAAACGCCTACGTATAATTAAATTCAAAACAGAAGTTCCACAATTTACTTTTGATGAACTATCTTATGTATGTACGTGGTGTGATCCAAAATGTCCCGGACTAACCTACTTGCAGATAACCTGTGATAACGAATACTACTTCAGATGTAAATTTAGGTCTTTAAGGCATGAGAAATATGGTTTCCGAAATTTTTCCGGTCAGTTTTCTATTTTTTCAAAATTTTCAAACATTTTTGTCTGAATTTCAAGATTTTCCTATAAATTCTAGCGATTTAGAATTAATATATTTAGATTAACTTGACAGTTAAGCTATCACTAATAACCTGACTAATAATTAACGAAAATAAAAAAAGAAAAACAAATGTTTTTGTTCCAAAAACATTGCCTTTTCAATTATGAGCCTTAGCATTCGTCACCTTTTTAGCCAACGAAGTCCACAATTCACAAAAAGCTTTATGAAAAAATTCCGTGTCCAAAGATCAATAAACTCCAGTAACGGCACCCCGCAGTTTCAACTGGCGATTCAAAATGGTGTCCACGAAGATGCTTTTTGAGAATCTACAACAGATAAAGTCACTTGGGGCCAAGCAGGTGAATAAGGAGGATGGCTCAATAGTTGATCCGTTTTCTCGTTAATGCCTGGTTGTCTCCTGCGAGAGTACTCGGAGCATTGTCCATGAAGCAAGTAGAGGGAAATGTTTTCGTGGCTTTCTTAGTTTCTTCCCGCATCAGATAACAGATTGGCGAATAATATTCGCATGATTCTTATCCTTTATCCGCAAAGTCCAACTCAGGTTGGATTCCCTCACAGGTTATCTGCAAGTAGGTTAGTCCGGGACATTTTGGATCACACCACGTATCACATCAATTATCACTGTATCACTTAAACATTAAAGTTATAAAAACAGCATAACGGCAAAATGATCAAATATTAGTGGCATACTGGCATAACTGACATTCTGGCAACTACTTAGTGGCATGGACAGTCGTCTTACAAACACTTTTATAATGAAAAGGAGCTGAGGAACGGGTAAACATTATCTTAACAGGGCAACATTATCTACCATGTATTGAAAAATAAATGTAGCCAAACCTACGCTTGTCATTCACGGCAACCAAGTACGGTTAAATTGGTTTCGAATGCCGGGCCGTGCTTGCTCCCCAACCGTGCCTGGAAAAATGCCGGGTAATGGCCGTGCCCGTACCCGGTCGAGCCTTAGATAAGCTGTCTATCAAGTTACTCTGGGAACTCCTGTTTTCTCAAGCTGAGGTACTGGCCAGCGTACTCGGCCCACCATCGCAGAGGATTCATACAGGAGTCGGTTGATGCTGATGGTTCGTCCATATATTGTATTTGTAAACTGTATTGTGTACTCAGCCGATCTAGCTGCGCAAGCGCAATAAAGGAGTGCTGCTTATAATAATGCATCCTTCATCGTCTTGGAGTCAAATAGATTCCACAGTAGGTAACTTACAGCTAGAACATGTTAAGTTATCATTTTTTCAGAATTATCTCAAGCTAAAAATTTACAATGAATCCTTGTCAACATGAAAATATAGCACGACTCTAGTTGCCATAACACGAGATATACACGAATGACAGGGCTCACCACGACACGAAGCACGATAGTTCACGTTTCACAGCGCAGACCTCCAGTACAAAACGTAAAGAACATAATTATCAGCTTTTATATTTGATAGAAAAATCTTTACACTTCCTCTCCGCATCGCGTCACATCAACACTATAGTATCTTCTCTGTCCATGTGAAGGGATTGATGGGAGGGGCGGTATTGTAAATGCTAACTATAATAGGCTATATACAATGAGACCACACCTGATGATATCCACATTAATACAATATAGGTAGGCATTATATTCAGGATACAGTACCTGTATTTTGTGTAGGATACAGTACAGATGTCAATATTTGTTGCAGCTCCTGATTGCGATAGGTTTGCGTCCGTTGTAGGCATACAGTATAAAGACCCTTTTACTAGTAATTAATGTAATATTACCGTTCATTAATGCCAGTAGTACAGTGTGTGCAGCAAGATTGCCCACCCTATCAAATTTGTAAAAAGTACGAATACCTTCATTGCACATTTATAATACAAATAAATATTGAACAAACATTTCAGTGCTGAAGGAATGGTCTGCAAAACGTAAAAAGAAACAAAACAACTAAAAGCGTATGGAGCTACTTCTAAAGGAAATGCACTCCTAAAAAATGAACAGGATTGAGCAATTTTGCTGTACAACACTGCAATTGGCCTTTGCAACACCTGCTTTGACAATATCGTTGAGATAATTAATGTCGAACGAAAGCAAAATTGTTCAGAATAATAATATTACGTGATTAGTATTTGGCAAGAAGCGCGATGAAACCGAACAGCAGTATCCTGTCACACCTGTGACCGCTGCAGTCGGGATCGGCTCTCACGAAATATTTTTGAATACTCACTGATGCTGACTAATACCAATAATAGAACGCACATTGCATCTTCAGTGCTATGATGGAATCTCATATCAACTATGACTGACGCATCATTAAGTGTTTCATACTAATTTCGATGTATTACATAATAAAACTTAACTTATCATATGGGATCTGAAGACCAATTATTAAATATCCAGATGACTGATCCTGCTCCTGTATTGATAATTGATTCAATTCATCTGCAGAAATGAATTGAATATTGAATATATGGAAACCAATGCCGAGTGTAATGGGTTCACTTAATAATTACCTTAAATTAGTCACAACATTTGCGACGGATCCAGAATTGGAACAGCATTGAATTACGTACTTTACACATTAATAGTCATCATGATTGTACAACGCATGTAATGAGTACATGCTAATAAAATTACTTTCACATATATTAATTTCTTGTATTTCATAACATAAAATTGGTGTCATTTATTGTTCAGCCATATATGTTCAGCCAATATGGTGAATTCAGGGGCTGGCCAAGTGGTAACGAAATTTCATTTTCACTGCTAACATGACTGCTACTCAGTCAGTGAAGATATTTTTTCCTTTTGAAATGTGTCATGTGGGACACTTCGGTGGGCTCTTCAATGACACATAAAATAATTTTTGAAAAATTCATTTTCTTCAATCTGTGTCCATAAAACTGCTCGGTAACGGAATTTCAAAAAAGTTTACATCACTTTTACAGGTATGTAGCACATGTCTCATAACATGCTGTTCCATTATAAAAATAGCGTATATGGTGAATGCCAATCTGTTCAAGAGTTTATAGACAATGTTATCACCAGATATTGTCCTAGTTGTGATAATTATTCCTTTAATAAAATAAAAAATAATCGGTGCGGCATGATAACGGAATTTCAAATGATCTCTAAGTCCTAAAACCAGATATAAGTTCCCTTTGCTAATTTCTTTCCTTACTCCTTATTACCACATCCACTTTCAAACCACATCACAGCCCATAATTATATCATAGCAACATGCATAAATAGAAATGCTCCAGGGATTCCCAGGACTCGAGAGTTATTGGAAAACAATCGAAGGTATTGATGATATCGTTTTCTTTCATTTCATGTTGCCCAATGGTGGAACAAAATGAATTCATTTCTCTTACAGCAACCTATGAAATTATGATCATCGTATTATTGTCAGCATAATAAACTTTCTAGGCTTATATAGGTAGTACATTAGGCCTACAGACAAAGTATGGATGTATTAAATGGTCAAATAGACATTCAACTCGAGAAAATAATCTATTGCATATGAGTACACTTGTGACATATCCCTCGGCTTATTCATTGGACATTTACGCAAATTGACGTAGTGGGTAGTAATAATGCATCTGTATTGGTTCCCCCCCACACTCACAACTCTTTTCGGGTTCCCCTCCACAGTGCTTCATGATTGAAAAACAACCCTCTATGCTCATTTTAGGACGTTATACATTACGGATATGATGACATTGAAGGGAGCAAGCACTTTGATGTGGGAGTGTATGTTTGAAACATTTGAGATTTAAACGGCGTGATGAATGAATCACAATCGTAACTAGATTTGTTAACATGAATCTCGATAGCATTCAACATGACTACAGTATGCAGTGTTAGCGTGGTCATGCAAAAACGTGGTCTTCTTCACAGTAGACGTTTCTGTGAAAGTGGACATTGGTCCTCATATAAAGTGACAGAGAGGGTGCAGATGCGGAGCGAATGTACTGTAGGCAGTAGAAATAGAGACAGCAGCTGAAAATTTGAACTTGACTTCAACACAAATCCTACCTAGATATTCATCGTTTAGTGCATTTAATGAGTATATGTGCCTACACAATCATCAATATTTGTCAAGATAAGTGTAACGATGAGCAACTACTTAATTTGATGGGATTAATTAACATTCATAAAAAATGTGAGGGAGACCTGAAGATTCCCACATCACTCTGCACAATTATTTTAATCTTGACAATCTGCAAATCATATTTTTCCACCGATGACTAGCGTCAGACATTATTCAGTAGTAGGCTGTGTGCCTTCGTTGTGTATAGTTACACAGACAACAATGTATCCTTAATCATAGAGCTGAATCATTTATATTTATTTGCTTTATTTTTACCTCAAATAATTTAATCATTTTGCTCTCTTAAATCAACAGAAGTATTGACTCAGCAGGCCTATATCTAGGTGATAGCTATTGTTTTACAATCTCAACCAAGAATGGAATTATAAGTTCTGATAATAGACGAAAATACTCGTAGAAAGATGGCATGTCACATGGGTATTGTAGTCGGGGTAGAAACCAGCACAAGAGAAGCTTTTATGTGATTTTATGACTTGATGAACATTTGAAACTCCGTTACCGGTAACGGAATTTCATAAAAATGTTACCTTATTTAACAATGAAAAACGTCAAAATTTCGATAGCTGAATATACAACGTGTGAACATGCATCAATATGCTTTCTTTCTGATGAAATTCAGTTCCTCACACAAAAATGATTATGAGTGACAACAAAAACATGGAAACTTTGGTAACGGAATTTCAACTGCATGTGTTTAATTTCACCTAGAAAAATGAGGTTCAAAGATTTTATGACTATATCACCTGTCATATAATTACTAAGCATTACCAAGTGATTACATATCCACAGATAAATAGATTCCCACACATCAGTATTGATGAAAATCAAGAGCTTGAATATTAGGCTTGATAAGTGACAAACGCGACGTCAAAAACATTTTTTTTTCGCCAAACTTCAAACATCGACTACTATTGAACCACAGAAGATAGGACAAAAATGAGACATGGGAACTAGAGAATCAGAGCTTGTCAGAAGTATGAAGGAGAAAAACATAACTTGAATTTCATTTTTCACTCGACATGTTAACTTTCGCGTGGCCAAGCCCTCAGATAGAAACCAAACAGCGCTGTGTTGATCCATCCAAACTTAATTCTGTCGGCATCAAAATAACTCATTGAAATATAATATCAAAAAATATAGTTTAATTTATAGTTTAATCATCCGATCAACTTGATCACTAATTTACTACTCAAACAATGAGAACTTTGAACACGTTGAAGACAATGAAACAACGTGGTCATTGCGATCTTTAAACGTCAATTATTCATGCATTCAAATCAATCAAATTTGCTATCTTGAATTTGAATGCTCGACAACTGAAATCAAAACTCCAGCGGGGTTATGACTTGACATTTCTAGTCAGTCAATATCAAAGTTGGGTCATTTTGTAAAAAAATTGAAATCGTCTTTCTCTCCGCTAGCATCGAATATTGAGCGAACTAGGTCTATAAGGTTTCATCCGACATCAGACGCTTCAGCTATCTCGCCAACCGAGCGATTACAAAACTCATTCTGTGATTTTGGCTATTCATCAGCTTCACTTACTTTGTCTTCATGCAGTTGCTTGAATTGATTTTCAAATGTGCGAGATTTTCAAATATTGCGAGATGGAAGAATAAACCGTCTTTTAGTATCAATAGCCTTTGCTAATATGATTGCATAATTTTTTACTAAATTATAAATTCAACAATTCAATGTCTCCGGCTTTCACGAGATCGAAATGATATTTCAATGGGCCCTGCTCCTGCCATCACCATGATAAATGGCGTTAGCAGTTCGAGGACTGGGTTCGATTCCCAGCCGGCGAGCCATTTTTCAAGGTAGTGCCAAGAGCAAGGCGCATTGAAATATCATTTTGATCTCGTGAAAGCGGGAGGCATTGAATTGCTAGATCGATTCTCCGAGGTACCCTGGAAGCGGTTGCTATTGTAAACTATAAATCAAGTATGTCCCAAGATGTCAAATTTGATTCATTTGACTCATAGTGTTCAACTATTTATCAAGATATGCAGGTATGGCTATCGATTCTTTGCTCGACAGTAGTCTCCAGCAGTTAGATTGAACAAATACGAGGAAATTCTAACTAAAATCACATATCTACTTGTCCAAATAATAATAACTTTATTTAAGCTCGAAATAAATTAACTATATTTGATAAATCTGTCAACCATGGGCTTTTTCGCAAAATAAAATTCAGAGTCGTAGAGCATATTGGATCAGCCTGTTTAACTGTCAACTATTGTGATTATTTCGCATTAAAACTTTTGTGCGATGGTTTATAAAATTAATTACTGAGGTTACACTGAATGTGAATGAAAACTGCTGTGAATGTGAATGCAACCGTGATCTATTTCTAAGTTGTGACTTGCTAATCAGAGAAGTCTGCTATCACAATTTTACGAGAAATCGTTATTTTTCTTTATAAATGAATATCAATTCATGTTTTTGCAATAAATATATCGGTGCTAAGCTGTTTACCTTCCCCTACACACAGTTTCCGATCGGATTCATTTTCATTCATGGTTACGTTCATTTTACGGGGAGAAACTTGGTTTTCAATTTTGTAGCGCACTATTATTTTCTCCGATTTCTAATATATTCCCCCCCAAGACTTTTTCACTATCTTGTGCATACAATAGCACACGAGAATATTATCTTATTTCCCAACTGCCTCCGTGTTACTCTTTTCATTCAAAGAAGTAGTAAGTAATAACCCAACAATAAAGAAACATTTTAAAATACTTTTGCAATGAGTGTTATGATCTTGCAATGCTATCCAGAAAGTAGAACAGACTTACTAAATATAAACAGGGAATGTTCTATCGACCATTACTCACCATTTCGATGACTAGAAGTATCAATAGTAAACGGCTTTAGAAATAGACAAAATGACCTTCGAGATTGAGTTTTCAGCAAGAATTATTTTTTGATAAATCAAAAGTTAACAACTAACTTACAAGGAACTGGTGTGTTCAAAATTCATAAATACCTAAACAATTGAAAAATACATGAAATACCTTTTGTTAGTAAAACGCAACCACATAGAACTGAAATCAAATTTGCAGTGTTTCACAAGAGCTTTAATGATTTTTCATTCATGTTGATTGTGCTTCTTGCGTGTAAAATGCAGGCAAAAACGTCAGATCAAAAGTAAACGACTTCTCAGTGTCAGATTTATACTGTGTCCGGATATCATCAATAAGTCACCTATTTATGTCATCATCAGTCAGCACATGACTCAGCACTACGCATGTTCTATTGATGCATCAGCATTAATGATGATGGAGCCTCCAGTTTTCAGAGCTGCTTTAAGGCGCTGAAGATCATAAGTCCATCGGTAATTTTTGATGAACTGAAGGTATACCTAATTAGCCCATCATTCAAATTGAACCACCACATTGATCAACATAACTGCATGAATTGATCAACGAATAATCCTGCCATTGAATTAGAGTTTGATTTTCCTGGAGTGACAATGTCCTGTGTCCTTCCATCCTCAGGACCTATTGGGCCTGATTTTTTATTATGTAATCTACGATATCGAAAGAGAAATTCTGTTAAATGCTATTTTATTGACAACCTTGTCCCCATGCTACTGGGTCTAGAACTTCAAGACCAGGTAAAATTTTGTGACATTTTGTAGATGTCCTGAAGGACAAAATATACCGGAGAAAACCAGAAACGATTAGATCATAATGTGTCATAACAGCATATCAAGCAGTTTATCTGTCACCTCAAGTCGCGCTCGAAGATGTGAATAATATGATAGAAATTTTGAGCTATATTCATGTCACCGGTCTATTAGAATGATATTCGCACCGAAAGAACATTATAACGCGATTTTATCTTTGATTACTTCAGTTTTACTTCGCTTTCATTTGTGTCATCATTACCATTCCGTTATTGCTGTCATTGTATTAACTTCTGAAATATGTTAATGACGCGATTTGATTAATCACTTAAAAAACGTGGAAATTTTACGAAATTACGGCTAGGCGTTGCAACAGTGTTTGTATTGCATTAAACCTACCTGTAAATGTTTTCAAATCAAATTTTCCTTCCGGGTATAGGCACTACCTAAATACACTTTTCGATTGAGATGAAGTCAACTTACTTTTAATTTCACTCCACGTTGTGTTCTCTGAATTAGATAATGAGAAATCCGACTGGGACTATAGAAGACCGGCACTTTGACAGAAAGGGCGTAACAACCAGGATGAGAGACTGAGTCCCGGACCACGAAACTCCCCTCCTCCTCTTGAGCCAGCAGCTCGAGAGCAATTTCACGTGGTATCGAGGGCATGTACCAAGGTACTCGAGATAACCATTCCTCCTCTGATGAAGGTGCTGAGTTGCCAACACCACGCTGGCCACCGCCACTGCTACCACTATTTCCACTACCGACTGTCGAGGTGGGCTGTTGATCGTATTTATGCAGTGAATTGAATCTGGAAGAATGATTGATATTCACAACCAACAACCAGATGTGATGCTTTATACAATTCAAAATATACTGCATCCATCACTTACTAAAACAAAAGCAAACTGACATTGCTAGCTATCCGAAATCAATAACAGGCGGGTGAGTGACCATCAATACACATGATATTTCTAGTTTTTTAACATACCTACCGCATCTGGACACAAATAATTTCGACGGAAGCAGGCGTTTGAGATGTGGTATAGGAGCAGGGTGGCAGGCATACCTGAGATTATAAAAAAACAATGCCTACGATCCAGACAAAGTTGGATAACTTGTTAGCCAAGATAAAACGGAATGAGTGAAGTAAAACATTATCACATAAATGAGCTTCTATAGAATACGTATCTTTAAACTAATACAATTCCTATTTTGTGACCGATTGTCATTTCATTAGTTTATAATATGCAAAGTATATGAAACATTGAGTAAAATGTGATTTAGTTTGTTGTAATCAAGAAAACCAAACGTATTAAAGCACACGGTCATTGAAAATTAGTTTTAACCCGATAATACGAAGTGCAGGGTGGAGGGGGAAGGTCTTAATTTTTATTGCATATTTGCACGAACATATCTCGTGAACCCACCAGAAGATGAAAACCCTTCGAGTGCTGTTCTGAAGTTCCACCAACGGAGACGGAACAATATCTACGAAAAATGTTTTCGGACACCCCTAATTTTGATGAAAATAATAATTTTTACCGACCCCAATATTTGGAGCTGCATGATTTTCGTAATTATTTTTTGTACCCATGTTTCCGTACATTTCATATAATATATACGTAAATTAGTAGTTAAGACAAAAAATAATTCTTTCAATGACAATCTATGTTCGTCAATCTGAAAACGTGTTAACATTACATTTACAAAAAAATTGCTATCAGAGATCAGAATCCTCAGGTCCTGCGACTTATTCTTCAATGTCGAATCTAACTGAGGAGTCCACTACACCAGCCAAATATTGTAGGCCTACATCCCACAGATTCCCCCCTCCCTTTGTTAAAACGCTTTCCTGAAGGTAGTTGCAACAATATTGGCATCTATAATTATTAAACCCATGATGTTTGTCAACTTGATAAAAAAGGTGTATATGCACATTTCAATTCATAATGAATCATTTGGATTCATAAGCAACATTTCATCAGGGTGTCCGCGCAAATTTGAATGAAAATTTCCAGGTGTTTTCCAGGATTTCCAGGGCAAAATTCATTTTCCAGGTTTTCCAGGGAGCGCGGACACCCTGTTTCATGCTTCAAGCAAACTATTTAAAACTGCAGGGAAAACCGCTTGAATATGCTCATGACAAATGCTCTGAATTTTTTTCAAGCTGTTACAAAAAATGCGATTTTTTCTTCTAAAATTTCGAACATATGTGACCGCGTTTGCAGGAATTGGACTGCATTATATTGGGAGACTGGGTACATTCGTTCATCGCAGTTTACGTAAAAATTATTGATTGAATTGACTTCTCATGAAGATGTGTCAATACTTAGCCTCATATTCCAACATGCCTGCAAAATCTGCAGATGCCAAGATACCCACGTCATGTTGAGTTAAATAATAACTTTTTGACCTTTACCGAAATTTTTCATTTTCACATCCTGATGTATTGGTTAGGTCTATCTCCGAAATTTGAGCGTTATGAATTAATCCTAACGTATAAAGATGATTCATTGTTGCCCCTTAGAACAGCGTCTTTTCATCGAAGGAAATTTCGATTTAGTTACAATTAACGACAAGGGGCACATATGTACAGGACCTTTTCGATTTGCCGTTTCAATAATTGAATTTGTGGCCTAAATGGACTGGTTGACTTTAAGATACATGCATGACTGCAGAAATTATAAGAATATGAAATAGAAATCTAACACAAAAGCCTTTTTGGAACCTAGCCCACTTACGGCACAAATGAGCTGAAAATGCGCATTTTATGTCAAACAACCCATTCGAATAAGATGAGGACGATTATAATTTGCCAGCAACGAATGAAGCGAAAGGATCTGCACGCAAAAACGATTATAACCACTGCAGGAAAATTCCGATGATAGCACCTGCAGCAGTAAAGTGACACCTAGTTTCGATTCGTGGCTCTTGACGAAAGAATATCAACTTCTTAATACGTTGCCCGCAAAACCAATTGATGATACAATTGATGAGGATTGGGACCACGCTCAAGAATGGCTACTGAATCGTCGATGAATCAAGAATAATATTCAAAATAGATGTGACTGACATCTTTCCATATATTTGACAGCATTCGTCAGATAATGGAACTAGTTCAGGGAACTTGTGGCATGGACACAAGGTTCGCGTGCGCTAAATGAAAAGTGTTGACAAAAATTAAATTGAGACTTTACTTGTTTCTTATACTACATAATTTTTGGAATATTGAATCGCCGAATTTATTTGTCTAATATAGATAAATAAATTATTATTATTGATAAATTATTAATTAAATTATTGATAAATAAATCAAAAGTTTTTGAAAAGCAAAATTCATAGAATATTTGAGTATTTAGAACAATTCCATGATAAAATATATATGCACGAAAGTGCCCCACTACCTGCACGACTCTACTCCCAAAAGGGGCAAGCTTGTGTCTGTCAGAAGACAATTTTATGCAACAAGTTAAGTTACTCAACCTGAAATTTTCATCACGAAAAGCATCTAACAGTAACATTTCAGAAACAGTGAGCAAATTTCTATTCTCGCGACAAGTGATAAAAAATCTTAGTTTTTCATTCTTTTGCACGAATGTTTTCCACCCTGCCCAACTGTAACGGCTAATTTTGCAACAGTCCTCCTACACCGGAATGTAGTAGTCACCAGCTTCATAAGTTAACTTTAGACATTAAAAATAAGATTACATAGCTAGCTAACCAAAGACATGATGGTTCCGGAATGTTCCTTTGAACGACCTATTTTCCTCGAAGATGTAATCAGTCGGCAACTTTCACAAACTAATGCATCTAAATAAAACTCAAGCGATGCAAAAAATGATGATATTCAACAATAAAGTTTGACAAAATTTTAAACGAAAGTCTTTCGCCAAAATCAGTAACAGGATGAGCGTGAAAAACACGTATGTCGATACGCATATAAGGTGCAAGTGTTTAACAATGTATACGGTCATCCTAAAACTTGATTGACGCAACAAACTAAGGAGCCTATCATGCGGAAAATTACAAAAATGGATGATAATTATCAAGTTTGTAGTCGAGAATCACACTTATTTACGCACTTGACTTAATGGTTAATATTTCCAGTTCATGTCTGAGTCTCTTTCCTTCTTTCTTCCTTCGCTTAAAGCATCGGAGCCTGTCTTTTTTCGTCTTTTCGCGAACCGTCATCCTGTTGTTTCATTCCTCTTCTCTTCGTTCCACTTTCTGTATCGCCGATTTGCTTTCCTTGCTTGCTATGCGACTTATGTTTTAAGTAACTTATGACGACTTATGACTTAAGTAGTACCACCACTATTTCTGTTTCATTCTAACATGATCTATCTACACATGTTCGTGATATCGAACTGACTTTCATACTAAAATAGACACGAGACACGATAGTCAACATGATACTGATGCCTTTATCGAACTGCTTAATTCAGTGCAAAGATGTGAATGATTAATTGATTTCTAAATTATGCAATTCAGTGATAAACCTTAAATAAACCAGGATATTTGTCAACAATATAGCTACCTTCTCTGTGTTATACGTTTCTGAAGATGTGGGTAACGCTCCCGTCGGTATATGCAGCAGCAAATTCGCATGTTCCAACGTAGTAAGAAATGAGGCAACAACAGACCTTCACTTTATGTGCAACTATTTCAATGGTCTTCCAAACTAGCAAGTGAATAAATAAGATTATATGAACCGTGTCACTTCATATTTAACAATTCTTTAACGGCCGTGTAGCAAATCCAATTAGTCACGCGAAGTTTCAGGAACAATAAGACCGCATGACAGAGCTAATTGTATTAAATGACCACGAGCAACTGTAAATGTTGTCTGTTCCAACTGATTGAAGAAGTAGTCCGCAAATTACACATTTCAAAAGCGGCTGATAGAAACCAGAGACATAAGTGATACTGATTACAATCTGAAAGCGTAAAACTCAACCTTTCGTGAAGGACAATGTGCCATTGACACCTAAGAACTGGGATCAAGAGAAGTTTTTTTTAAAAAAAGAAGGAAGTCAGGTTACATGCGGAGTTTGTGTTGGGGAGAGGAGTTGTACAAATCAAGTGAAAGACCAACCATGCCACAAGGCGGAGAAATAAGGGGAGCAATAATGGAAGATACAAGAATTACTGAAATGAGAAAGCTGAGCGGTGTTATGAAGGAGAAGAGGAAGCAGAACGATGAATGGGTGGGGCGCAAACGACTACAATGGTTTGGACATGTGTTACGCGAAAGTGTAGCTAGATAAGCAATGACAAATGAGATTGATGGAAAAATTATAGTAAGGGTGGAGAGAGCAAAGAGCGTCATGAGGAGCGTTTTACTTGAATTGGGAATGCCACGGACATCCGCTTCTGCAACTGCTCATCCCCTGTCTTCCAAGTGAAAACTTATCCCTGACTCTGCCTGCTTTGTTTCACTCGAAAATGAATTTTGCTACATACAACTTCTTTATCCTTAATTTTGATCATCATAAGACAAAGAGAAGGACAGAATGTTGTAGTGGTCCATCACAACATCTGCTAATGGCGAAGCATGTGACTTTAATTCTCAACAAGGTTTCCCTTTTATTCCCAATGAGCTTTCATCGGCATTGCAGACCACAGCACAGGCGCTACGCACCGAGAATCGAAGCATAGAAAATCAAAAATTGAGCGAGAGGAATCATTTCTCACCTGGTGGGAATTGGAGGCGGTGGTGTGTGCTGCTGTTGCTGGGCTGAGGTTTGTTGCTGGAGAGCAGAGGTAGATAACGGCCCCATCGGCGCTTCTTCAGGTAAGACTGGAACCACCGTCCGACTGGCAGCTTGTCGCACGGGTTCCTCTTCCAACGGGCAGTCAGCGGTCGGAGGCGGCGGCAGGGGCCTATGTCGTCGACTCTCGTCCGATTCTTGTCTTGGGTAGGGCTGTTGTGAGAATTGCTGCAGCTGATATTCCTGACTCGCCACTTGCTGCTGGGCTGGAGACTGAGCGGGCTGAGCATCCATTCTCTCTTTAAAGGCAACGACTGGACTGCCGTAGGCCTTGTTTCCAGCAGGTTGCTGCTGCTGCTGTACTTGCTGTTGTGGTGCTGGCTGTTGTTGTCTACCCCAAGAAGACGCTTGCCCTGAGACAGTTGTTTCTGATTGTGGCGGTGACTGCTGAGATTGTGATGGAGACTGTTGAGCGGCAGTGGATTGAGACTGAGAGAGTTGGCGTTGCCTGTTTGGCTGCTGATTCTGTTCGGAGTGTTTGGTCTGAGATTTACCGTATGAAGGAGGTTTGTCATTGGATTCATTTGTGGGTTTCTGGTTGATTATTTCACTGTTTAAAGAGGAAGCTGTGTTCTGGCGAGGATATCTGTAAACAATCAATCAAAACAGTTATGTTATTGTCGTATTGTAGCCAATACCAAAGACAAATTTAGTAAGATGTCACTTTGGGTCTGGAAATTTCACTTCAATAGGATGCATCAAAGGAACGCAAAACAGAAATTGGACATGTTGAATATGAGGTCATACACTCGATGCGAGAATGGTACCCAGGTTTACCAACCACAACATAAGAGAGAAATATTGATTATGTAATGATTCGAATGCATCTTCTAAATATTTTGATTGAAGGAATTATCCCAAATTGTGATGCGAGTGTCCGAGACTCTCATCACATTTTCTAGAAAATGATTTCATTTTCAAATTGACAAACTTTATCAGATTGTCGTCTTAGTTATTGAGCTTGGTTATCTTCCTTTGATGACTCTGGTAGGAGAAAACATTGATTGAAAAGTAAGAGCTGACATCAGGGTTGGTCAAAACCCACCCGGTCAAAAAAAACCCGATTTCACCCGCCCGGCGGGCGAAATAGATTTTCCATATTATGTCATTTTTTCGATGCTTCTGATTAAAATACAGTAATGCCAATTCATTTTTCTGATTTATTGACTCTGCCTCTTCTCAAAAATCATCGTATGGAATGTATACAATTCCGTAATCTACATGTTTCTTACTACAACACCAAATATTGAAAAGGAAAAGGAAAACCGAATAATATGTCAACGTCCGATGTTTAAGAAACTTAACGCCTATGCTGATATGATGCCCATTGTCCATCCCTGACTCGCCGGACATCAGCTAGCCTGGATTTGTCAACAGCGGACTGTAGCAGTGTTGCGATTCTTGTCGTAGGGTAAAAAAAACGCGCAAGGTCGAAAAACACGCGCACATGTATTTCCTTACAAATAAGCCAAAATGGCAACTACATGTATGATCGCTAATATTTGATGAAACGAATTTTTACAAAGCTTAAATTTGCAGATCAGATAGTAAGAGCTTTGGTATTTTTCAGGACAAGTCAAATACACACGTGCCTTAAGTGGTAGATGCATACCAGCAGTGGGCCTATAGGCTATCCATTGAGTGAGATGTTAATGAACCTAAATGATCTTTGATAGGCTATACATGTGGCTTATCTAGAAACTGCATGTAATTTGAAATTTTGATATCTTGATTTTGATATTTTAGAACCAAAGTTTTCTATTATCAAAAATTAAAAATAGAAGTCGAAAACTTAAAAAAACGCGCAAAATGGATAAAAATGGAAAAAACACGCTTACACGCGCAAATTGTCAAAAAAACGCGCGCGCGTGTAAACACGCGCGAATCGCAACACTGGACTGTAGTGATGCATTCGTGAGATGATGGGGAATTCGTGAGAGCGCACGCATATTGGTTGACGCTGCTGGTCGTATGTCTTTGGGTGGCTGACGCAGTCGAAAGTGCGTAAGATAAGATCGATATTGGCAAACAATGATTTAAAGCCACTGCCCACAAGTCTGGTCATTAATGTTATTATCGCATACAAGACACTCGGAAATGATGGGGAGTTCGGGGTGGAGCGTGCGTGGTACGCGCGCGTCATTTCTGATACCGCGGCAGGCTGCAAGTCTGCGACGGACACTTCGGACCATAAGAAAGAGCGTGCGTCCTCGATTTCACATATTAGGACGAGGTCTTTCGACCACACCAAACGACCATCCTCAGGTAATCAAAAAAAATAAAATGAATCGAAATTATGATATGAAAGTTCGACGAAACGATCTACGTATTATTTAGCTTTAGTATCAGTAATTCTGCTAACAGTTGGGCCTATATTTTTGTCTATGCCTATATTTTCTTACTTTTTGAATACCGGTATAACAAACAGATATTTGGTGATCGATGTTTAGATGACTAATTATATCTTCCCCGTTTTGACCATATTTTTTATATAAAGTTCAATTTATAGACTTCTACACATGTGTTTTCTCTCTGATAATACAATAATAGAAAAAACTTAAATTTTAGATAACAGCCAATCTTGTGTAAAGTATACTATTCGTAAATGCAGGTGAGAGAATAACTTCATATGATTCCTTATTTAGATAGCCTGTAATTATCTGAATATTTGGTACGGCTAAAATACAGTAACCTATACTAAGTACTCACCGATATTTTCTCATGATATTGTATTTTAATCATCGTTTACATTACACTGATGTGTGCAATGTAGTTTGATTTTTCAATAAAATGATAATTTTAAAATAAGAGATTACCTCTTAAAGAAAATCGAAATAACTAGATTAAACCCGAAAAACCCCGGTATAAAAAACCCGCCCGGATATAACCCGATAAAACCCCGGGTGGGTTTTTTTTGCCGACCAACCCTGGCTGACCTGACAGAGAATGACACCCTACATTGAGAAATGATTTGCAACAAGAGACCTGCAACTTAACATGCCATAAAATATAAACAAGTGATTATGAAATCGCTACACGAATAAAGTCACTGAAAAATACCTACAATCTTTTGATAGCCGGCTTTTATGGTCCAAATGCCGGTATAAGGCATTATCTTAATAGTGAGAATTATCAATGTCGCTTGGTTGGAGGGATATTTTATGCTCAGAATCAGATACTAATGAAAGCTTCTTTGCATTTCCGTGCAGCATCCGAGGCACGAAACCTTACTAGGCTGATCAGGGTGGAGGCAACTCTCTCCAGAAAATCATAAGAGATAGCAGAGTGCCATGGTGATAGGCTTACACGATGTTATGAGGATAGGCAGACATGATTATTATGATATTGATTGGTGCATTATTGTCGCATGAATATTTTTGGTTAGTGACCGAAGAAAGTACCAGCAGAAAAGATGCCGTTTTCTCTACCAAATGATCGGTATATGAAACTTCGATATCAGAAGATGCATTAGCATGGTCATAGGATCAATGCTGTAAAACAAAAAAAAAGTTTCGTAGCAACTTATTGTCACGACTGCCGACTCCTGGGTTAAGTCGCGGCAACTCGCGAGTTCGTGGTCGTGCAACATTTGTACAAAATCTCTGACTATGACTTCTCATACACTGTCAGTAAAGTTACTACGTGTAGTGGTGACGGCAGAACTTCGCATAAGCAGGACTTATAAGATTTTCTTTTTTTTATTTATTTATACTCATGCCTCATTTATTGATGTTTTATTCTTACTATTATTTATACATTTAAATGCATATTTTAAACAAAAACTAGAATAATACTTCCATGAATAATAAAACATTTCCAATCATACTGCAGCCAGGGGTGACAGTCCTTTGACTTCGGTCAATTTAACTTCATTGAGGAAGGCTCTTAGAACATCCACGGCAAGAAATTTCCACTAGACACTCCCGCTCGCGAAATTCGTGAAAATTGTTGTTTTACAGTATTCATACACAGTATTTTCGTCAAATGAACTCCCGAATATTCAAAATGAACGAATGACAGTGTAGGAGGATGACAAAAACGGAAGTACTCACAGTAGAGGGCATGAGTGCGTAAAATACTTAAGTTTGATCTAAAACTCTCGAAATGTCAAGGAGCAGTCTGCTGTTTCAAGATGTCTCCAACTGAAAAAGAGCCCCTGTTTTTGAAATCGAGAATAACAACTTTCCTGTTCAAACCGTAAAACAGGAATCCTTGAATATATTGGAAAATTTAGTTTAAACAAAAACAAGTTTAGTGCTGGCACAACTCTTTCAGTGATAGTATTCGACGATCCGTTCGCTAAAACTCTTAAGCTGCATTGTGTGACCCTTTCACAAGTTGCTTCTACAGAAGTACCAGCCCCTGTCGACCAGTCTAAAACTCTGGACCATGTACACATTCTTGCCATTATTGCATTCGACTCATCAGCTGACGTTGCTCATCATCTGAGATTGGGATGCGTTTCATAACAAAAAATACAAACAAAAATGAGTAATGCAACAAAATATTCTAAAAAGTATTCTCAATAAACCAACTTACGCTTTCACGTTGTCGGACTGGGTCTGTTGCTGGCCCTGGGATTGTTGCTGTTGGAATTGATGAGGCTGTCCACATTCACAACCCTGCTCATCTTTCGATGGAACAACTCCAAAGTCTCTGAGTTGAAGTTGATACTGTTGTTGTTGATATGGCATTTGTTGACTTGATTGAATTGGTTGAATTGATTGAATTGGTTGAATTGGCATTTGCTGCGATTGGTGATGTTGTTGCTGTTGCTGCAACTGCCTTTCTATCACTTCATTAAAAGTCGGAGTTTTCTGCCTACGTCGCAGAGCATAAGCCATCTTAAATGCATCTCCGATAATATTGTTTAATTCTTCAGCCTACAAAAAGGAGTTGATCTCATCAAACACACATTTTTCAAGTATCAAGATTTGCGATCAAAACGCATCATTTCACAAACCTATTTAATGCGATAAGCATCTCTCCGTTCAAGCTACGTTCTGAAGGAAATCACATGCGGAAATAGATTGAAATTAAGGAAGCGACATTTAGGGTTATCTGCAGATTTGCGAATATCAAAGCGCGTGGCAGCCATAACAGTTGACAAGCCGCAAATGACCATTGAAAAGCGAGCTCATCATTATAACTTACTGACATTTGATACTTCACAACACCTGAAGCACCAGGAAATTGTTGGGTAGGAAAATGCTATGACACTACTGAGTTCCTCAATCCAACGTCACCTAACTTAAAGTGATCACAACTATTCCAAAACTTGGCATGAAAGCTTGAAACTTAGCAACATTGCTCCAATTTAATGCATATGCATAGGAGATATGGAAGCTTTTTGTCACCCATGTCGTCGTCGAAGGATGACTAGGCTCCAGAAATAACCGAATCCCAAATAATTTCCGCCAACTAAGAATATGTGACACATGTTGACTGTCTGAGAGCTGTCTTCAATAATACTGATAAAGTTCATTTGTGTTTCAATTTCATTTGAATTGCGCAACAAAAACGAAAATTTATTAACCATCATTTCTTCTATTTTAACTATGAGTTCAATATGTTCTGCCTAATGACGACATATAGACTAGGCAGCAATTATTAACTTTTGAAGTGAAAGCAAACGATTATTGCACAGCAGTGAAAACTTATTTCCAAACCAATTCCTTCATACGATATATAACATATTTTTCGAAGATTGTTTTACTTGTGGAAATATTCTCTGTATTTAAATGAGAATAAAAAACCTATTGTCATTATTCGCATCTCACGTAATGCCGTGTACTATAATTTAATCTGCATATCTTTGAAAAAAGTCAATCCTGCATAAAGCTGTGCAGGTCAATTAACTCAATTACAAATTTATCACGAAGTCTGGAAAACAGCTTCTGAAAGGAACGAGGCCGAAAATGAGACCTCCACAGAATGATAAGTTACCACACACAAGCAACGCTCTGTTGGCGAACAGAATCGATCCCTGTATCTTCTGCACCCGGTCTACGGTAAATTCAACCTTCAATGATTTTCAATTTCAAAAACTTTGAAGTCAATTAATCCTGTGCAATGGTATGCATGTCTTTTTACTTAACAGTGTCATTCCTAAACCTGAAATATTAAAAATGCCGATTAGTGCTCTGTTTGCGTTTTATTATTCTCAATACATAATGCCTCAATTATGCATGCAAAAATTTTCAACGCCCGTGATCCTGGTAGATTTGATATACGTGGAACGTTTGAGTGGTTGGACGGATAGTTATGCAGATTTACAAGTAATATTCCAAATGTGATGGAAATGTTGAGTCCTACGCTTTGTTAAAACTACTTGTATTAAGAAGGCCAGATGAGTTAAAATTGAAGGGATGAATTTAAGGCACCCTTCCGTACCGACAAGTATCCCTTAACCAACTAAGCTATCCTACCACCTGCTGATTGTTATATATTCTACCTGGCGCCGAGTAGCATAGTTTCTAGGGATCGACCGTACTTGATTTTGTAGCGGTGCCCGTGCCTGGGTAGTTGTTTGAATTTCTAACCTAACAGTGCCGGTGACCGGGTACCCGTGTGATCACTAGACACAGTGCATGCCCGCGTACTTGTTTTAACACTAGACCCGATCCGTATCCACTTCTTGTTAACCATGTAGGTGAATAGTTCATGACCATAAACCCGGTGCTTGGCTGTTCGCTATCAGTTTTGACTAATGCTCTTATCAGTCATGTGATTTTTCAGGTGATTACCGAAATTTCGGTTGCGCTCCCTATTCTAGCCTCTAATACATGTTTCTTCAATTTAAATCGATCCAAAGAAACTCCCTTCCATCATCAATTTGCATCAGGGCCTTACCTGATTAAGATCACATAATTATCTAGTTAGAGATCAATTTTTGAATAAGGTTCCCGTACCTTCTAACAGGGTCTAAGTCAAATTCGTCTAAATTTAGTCTTACAGAAAATTTTATAACGATAAGGATGCCCGTGCATGGAAAAAAGTCGGATAATGGCCGTGCCCGTGCCCCGTTTAATTTTTAATAGTTTTATTACTTTTTGATCGATATCTAAGATCAGGTGGACATTCCTCTCACTTAAATGATTGTGGGGACACGTCCACCAAACGCGATCAATCGCTTGCACATGATCATGATGTAGTCCAATAATATCTGCAGTCTAACTTGTCAAATTTCTCATAGGCAATAAAATTATCATCCTCAACACATATTACAATAAGTTAATCAAGAGTTATTTCATAAAAACCTGATACAATTGAATTAAGCCCAAATGATAATAATTGTAAACAATCGATTTCATCATCATATCTATCCTCAAGTACGCATTGTTCATGAATCCAACACGGATATGAATAATCGATGTGTCGCATGTCGTGCATTAATATCTGCCTGAAATAGGTTGTCAAGAATCTTTGCTTGATGACTTCCTTGAACAACATGTCATCAGCATAAAGAATATAATTTCACCAGTGTGACACATCTGACTGGGCACTGCTGATGACTAAAGTGGATGCGCACACATCCTTCCCCTTCCCCGTTTCGCTGTTAGTCTACGAGTTGGATGATGCAGCTGCATAACTCCACAGGAAAATTTCTGCACATAACTTTGCAGATGTATGAACGAACTTCTGTTCATTACCTCAGTCATTACCCAGTGATTCTCTGTCCACCAGTGCAAGTCGCCGAGTATGATGGCAGACACGATATTAAAGCAAGCTATATTCGAACATTTCCGATGACTAAAATAACCGATAGAGATCTATTCATCACCAAGTACACTTCAGACTTGCATTAGCACTTTGACGCTCGTATTACACAACTTTCTCCGTTTCACTGCACGTACATGTGAAAATGAGCTATAACACTTTTGACGAAACTTCAAACGTAATTAGCGTAAGATCGCTGTTACATATTCCGGTGACAACGCTGTAAGTGACGACTGAAGAAGGTTGAGTTTAGGAAAACAAGGATGGATAAGCTAGAATTTGCATGGATCAGGCCTGTGATTAGCCTATGAGAAAAATTGAGGATTTTCCTTGAAAATTTTGAGGAATGGAAACGGAGCCTAATGTGGTAATCACAAAAAAAACTCTAAACTTTAGCATGGATTTTGGGCCAAACTTCAAGTCATGAAAATCACAACTAAGAAGGCAACCCCAGGGTTGACCACACCACACCTTTAAAAGTTGTGTATGTTACAAAGGGATATTGGCTTGCTAATAATCACTTCCCACATTGTTACGAATTTAATTTGCTGACCTCAGGTACTATATGCTTAGAATGTGTCGAACAGAGGATGTCAGATCAAGCTGCTGATATCGCTGTGATTCACGCTATCGTCTCCAATTCCATGATGCTTGTCAGATTTGTATACTGTAATTTTTTGAATGTAGGATATATCCTCAACTACATGCATCTGGGGCTTTGTGACGATCAATTTTTACGGATTCTAGACAAATTTGGGAGGAGAGTAACCCGTAAGTATATAAAGATTAAAATTGTTGACGGAATGCATTGCTTGTGGCTAAAAAATCAGTATTATGAAGGATGCGCCACATAACACACATTAAAATTACTTTTTTACTGAAGAAGTTTTGGTGGTTCTTGTTAACCTGTTAGCGCTTTGATCATATCGTTCCGATCTACATTCAAATGAGCATGAATTCTCTCGCACGACACAAAACAATTGTCAGGAACAGGCTTGCCAGTTAAGTTGTTGGTCTCATCTAGGCAAAGGGTGAAAGATCATCACCTCTATTCCCATGAAGTTCCGCGGAGATATTGACATCCACATCTTGCAGTAGACCAGGTTGAAAATCTACCAACCCAGTAATATGTGGTTTGAATGTCTTAATTAATCTAAGTTCGCATGCAACGATAAACGATTCGTGCGTTACTTTCACACCAAGCTGTGTTCAGATGTCTGTCGGCAGACCCTGGAAAACGTAGTTGTAGACTCATGGGATAGCAGAGCCTCATAAGCTTCCAACCCCCACACGCTAGTGACTAGGAGGCAGATAGACACTAAACTTAGGGACTATTTGCTTTACCCCGTCGGATGTGTTCATATTCAGCGGAAATAAAATGGAAGAGAATGAGTAAAGCAAAAGTATCAGTTGATAAGAGCACTGAAATCCATGTGGGCTGGGCTACCTATACTTTGTCATATAATGGATCTAAAAGATCGATATCCTAAATTTCTTTAAGAAGCACAGGCATGCATTTGGCAACCATATAGTCGCAGAACCATAATGAAGGCTGTGAAAAAGGTCAAGATAATTAATGAAAATAATTGAAAGCATTTTATTGTTGGGATTCTAGGGAACATAATGATGTTTGAAGTAAAAATTGATTGCAGTGTTCAGATAGCCTATACAATTTCTGTAGGCTGATCGCGGTGCTTCACTCATCGAATACGTGAAAGTGTTGCACTAAGGAGTTCGACAGACGATAACTTCAGACAACTTCTCTGCATAGCAAAATAGGTGCGGACGAACCCAAACATCTGCAGCCCTGTAGCTTCCAGAAGTGAAAACGACGTGAAATAAGAACACGTTATAAATCATAATTGTTCATGCTCAGCAGTCAGGATAGGATTCTATCTCAGCTTCTTGATTGGAAATAAAATGGAAGAGAATGAGTAAAGCAAAAGTTTCAGTTGATAAGAGCACTGAAATCCATGTGGGCTGAATTCGCCATATAATCGCCATTCGTAAAAAAACAATATCCTACAGTTAGTCTGAAATGTGTCACATTTGAGGAATTTCTCTTAGTGAAGCTATATTTGAGGAATTTTTGAGGATTTGAGGAGTAAAAACAATATTTGAGGAATCTGAGGAATTTGAGGAGTAATCACAGGCCTGATGGATAGTTGGACAGAACAATTTCCATAGAAAAGATAATCCGTTATGATGCAATTATTATATTATATTTACATTAAAAACATGGAAACAATGCACAGCATTATGTCATTGTTCTTAAGTAATATCGGCATCTTTAATTCAAGCTAGCTACAGTTGCGTTGGCATATGAAAGAAACAATTTATCATTTCTAGAATCATTCTGTGCTCTTTCACGCGTCGAGTTGCTTTGGTAATTTTACTAATAAAGGAAACCCGATTACTGATATCCGAAATAAACAGCTCATAGAGACAGAATGTCTGAATTAATGAATAGGATTGCAGCAAGCAGAAGATTTTTCATGATGAACCAAAAGCACGTTGAGGTGTCTTCTTAAAGAATTTATTGACTAAAACGTGTAATAAAACTATGAACAGGTCCGACGTTATGCGTATTCACGATTCTTCAGAGGCAAAAAAGCTAAAAAACAATCAACTAAAAAGTCTGTGGTGCTGGGGTTGAGGCCAGAATGAGACCTATGAGAACTATGAGGTCAAGTCTGATGCGCAAACGCCCATGTCCTCCTAGGCAATTCGGTGTCGTCTACTCACGGCGTGCGTCTACTCGTTCAACTGTTCGGAGTGCGAATAGAATTATGTGGGCCAATCTGGAAGGACAGTGGATGACAGGCAGAAGGAACACAAGCGCGCGGTCAAGAAGCTCGATGTGGATCGTTCCGAGGTGGCCAAGCATACCTTCGAAAATGATCACTGCACAGACTTTTGTAGTACAGCAGTGGTCAGTTTAGAGAGTGGATGGAGGAGACTGAACAAAGAGGCGATATGTACCCGAAAACTTGGCGGAAACAACAAGGTCGATCACAAAGTGGGAGCTGCGTGCGACTATGTATTACGTTAGCTTCCCTTCTGTGATTATTTTCGTTTCTGTTTGATTTCGTTTTTCTTTGATAATCCCCCTATCATGGATTATAGCATTATGAATAAGTCTGACATTTAATACCACATTATCTTGGTTCTTTAGTCATTGTAATTTTCTACTTTTACTACACAGTCCGCGGTTTTTCGACTGCAGCTCATATTTTCATAAAAATACAGCGGAAGCAGTGGTTGGATTCTTAAATTTTGGAAAAAGTGCATCATGAATATTTTCGTGCATATTTCTGCGGATGTCAATAATGCATTTTTCAATCATTTTCACCCTACCCATCTGAATTTAATACTCTCATGTACATACATACATGTATATGTTAATTTCAGAAATAACATGTTAGAATGAACAATGTGATCCATTTTTGGGGCCTCCCTTTGTATGGTTGAACTAAAAATGTAGTCATCCCTAGCCCCTAACACTGGTGTATTCTGGATGTCATCCATTAACTGACCACATAGACGAATATGAATAGTATAATAGGTAATACGTAGTATTCATCTCGACACATCAGGTCGAAACCTGTATTGTTTCAGAAAATAATTTTGAAAATTATTCACTCAACCAATGCACAAAACGTTGCATATAAGTCCACGAGGCATCAAATGCACGAGCACGTAGAATGAATGCTTTTGTCGCCATTTAGGTGCATGTAGACCTAACCATTTCAATGGAAAAATATTCACATCTAGAGCAATCGTGCTACGATCTTCATTACATGTTGAAAGACAGCGATTTCACCATTCTACTCATGATATAAAAATGAATGCATGCGAATGCCCAAATACAGGTGTAGGAATTAAAACGAATACCTGTGCTTGTTTTCAAATTATTTAAAAACAGATCCCGCGCCATTGATGTTGTTTATTCGGATACTCGTTCATGCCAAAAAAAACGGGTATTCATCTTCACAAATTGCACGGACTTTTTAGGTGCCGTAGCAGTTACAATTTGTACATTTCTATATGTTATCGTTGTATCACGTCTATACTAGTACGGTGGGGCTTAGAAAATATTCCATGCGACAAAACAATATATTGTTCAACAATATTTCGCGTGCACATAGTGATCAATTAATATTACTGCACATAATGACTAGATTACGGGCATAGGTACAAATTACAGAATCTCATGCTTAATTATACATGAGTTAAACAATGTTAATTTCTTTTCTGTATCTTCACCATGGCAGAGACACCCTATTCCACCGCCTTCCCCTTCAGAACGCTTTGTGCGACACGCTCGGCTTCCCTTCCTTTTTTCTCAGTGAAAGATTCCTGTTCTAACATAAGGCGATGAATTTCATCCTCATTTTTCCTTGACCTTTTTTGCAAATCCTCCAACAATCGACGCTGCTCTGCTTGGACTTTCATCTTATCTTTGATTTCCTTTTCTTTGTTCTCCAGGTTTTGCTCCAAATGCGATATTTTTTTGTTTGTTTTCTTGGCAGTTTGTACATCTGAGAGAATGTCAATTCCTTTAGTTGAGCAGCTTTTGCTGTTTTCTCCTCATCACGGAGTCTCTGAATGTACGATACATGAGCATTCAAACAGCTCTTTCAGAGCACTTGTAAAAGGAATGCTTCTCGCAGTCCAGTTGTTTGTCATCCATAATTCCATGCTAGCAAATATGAGTTCTGATTTTAGGTACTCTAGCCCAGTTTGCGGTTTCCCTCTGGCAAAAATAGGAATTTCACTTGGTAGGAATTCGTGCATTCGTGCATGCTTCCTAAAATTCGTGCAATGCACGAATTCGTGCGTGAATCCAGCAACTGAGCGGAAGTAGATTAGTACACACCATCAAATGAGTACAGTAGTCAAGTCTGCATGTAGCTACCAGGTCAAATTCTAAGACTGATACGCAATGATCTGAATTCTTAGAATCTGAAGGAGTCGTGGCGATCGGAGCATTTTGAAGGAATTCAGAGCAATCCGCAAGCGACGCACGACTATTTTTCCTATCTCAGTAAGGTATTAAAAATTTCTTTTTGCCCACATATATATTTCTTTTTCCTGTATGTGCCATCTGTTTGAATCAGTTTGCACTTCTATCAAAGTGATACGATTAAACAATCTAATTCTGTGGTTAAACCACTCTCAATTAAACTCTCGCTTCGCGCTCGTGGTGTGAAATTTAATTTTCACTATAAATGGCATTGATGAATAAAATAAGAGCAATTGGAATTGTTGCATTTGATTATTGTGATAAGTTATCAAGAGCGAAAGTTCCAATCATGGATACAGTCCTCATACAAATTACAGTAAATATGGATATCTATGGACCAGAACGATAGGACGATTCAAAACGCACTGGTTAATTATGAATGAAAATATCGGATGTATAACCATCTGTTGAAACTTATTGTGTTGCGACGCTAAGTTATTGCTTACTGCTGCGTGTAAAGCTTTGTGTCAGTTAGCATACGTCGTATGTAAGTCGTTCATTGGTACAGGCACGTGACACTGAATAACCACGATTCAGGAGAGTCCTAAGACAAAGACATCGCTACATCGTAAGTTGTATGTGTGGTATACTCAGGGTGATGCAAGGCAGCAGGCTGAGAGGCATAACTTCATACAGTCATCAACTGTGATTAGATGTTGAATTTCTTATTTTTCGCACCATATTTACTCGCATAAGTTTGAAAGGAGCAATAAAAACAATTTTCTGCGACCGTGTAGTAATTTTATTCCCAATATTTCGGCTTAGCCTTTATCAAGGGATACGGAAAAGGAAATTATACTGAATGTTATTAAGAAATACTAATAGAAAAATTAGACTGACTATAAAATACAAATTTTTTTATTCTACTTTTGTGTTTTATATTTAGTCCATGTTTGCACTTGAATAAGAGTGGACGAAATGCGTTGCACAAGAATTAGTTTTTAATCTTACCAAAATGAATTTAGTGGCTTTATTTATTTACAAATTAGGCGATAACACCATAAGAATGGAATTGATTGTATGCTTCGAAGTTGCATGAAAAATCATACTCATCTTTTTGGATATTTGTGACTGTCATATGTTCTGAGAATTAAAGCTCGCAAGTAGATTCGGAACACTTTAGTAAGTTTGTGTGCGGTAGACATGCTATTTCTACGAGAAGTGCGCAGCCGTCAAAAAATAGACTAAACTCGACCCGAAATTTTCTGTGAAAAACCCGAAATATTTTTCTCAACTCGACCCGAAGATCATCATATAAGAAAAAAATGTTCCCACGATTGTGTTCATCGAATTTGTACCGCATATTACACCACAAAGTCATAAAGCAAATTGTTTTCAAATTGTTTTTCCATATCCGTAAGTTCTACATTAAAAACGTACATATAATCTTAGACGCATTAAAACTTGTCAAAATACATATAAATACTAAAATATGGTTACGAATTAATTTGTTAAAGAAATATTGAAATACAAAAGGATATCTCATTATGATGGCACAATACATAAGTCAGTAATAATTTAAAGAATGAAAATTTGAGTGTCATCGTAATAAATGTTCCCTCAAATTAAGATTTCAAGCAACTAGCGAAAACATAGTGTGTGCTGCATAAATGTATATAAAATTAAGTAGAGGTAGTCCTATAATCAATTTTACACACGAAATGGTTAAGGAAATGATCTCAACTTCGCATATGAAATACCGCAGGAAATAAACTGGTGAAATTTTTCCGTCAGATTCTCCCAGGTATCGTCTACTCATTTTTGGCTTGTGTTTCAAAAATTTTGCATTTCACTTCTAACCAGAAAAATCCCAAACATTTCTCAACAAACCCGAACCCGACCCGAAGTCTCGACTACACACCTCTATTATCTGCTAAAAACCGGAGCAATTTTACAGAAACATGCGGATTTCGACCTATTGATTACTCTATATTAGTTCAGATAATATAATATTCAGCTACAACATTGTTACATCATTGTGAAGTTCATTGAAGACAGCTAATGTTGAGATGTACTTCTTGCGTCGTAATTTACAGATTGCGGAATTCAAGTGCAGAAATGTTTAGAAGCATCATAGCACATCCTGGTGTTCTTCATGTAGTCTGCAATAAATTATCACACAAACACAGAGGTATAATACGATGAGAGTCAGCTAGCTGTAGGTAAAACAGAGGCCTACTTAAGTCTGTTTTTATAATTAAAAACACTAATTTTATTGAATGTTTTTCTAGTTATCCGCTTTTACTGAATATACACGGTTTTATAACACAACATGTTCAGAAAGTCTCGACCACAGAAATGAAGATGCTACGTTGGATGATGGGTGTAAGACGCTTGGATCACGCCCGGAGTAGTGATGTGCGTCGGAGATCTAGGACAGCGCCAATATGAAGAAGTGATCAGATGTAACCGTCTCAGATGCCTCTGTCACGTCCCACGGCGAGAAAAACACCATCCTATTCCAGAGGCATACGACGCTCCTTTCCCTAGAAGACCACGGAAGACGTGGAGGAGGCAAGCGAACGAGGACATGCGCGCAGTCGGTTTGGTGGAAAAAGAAGCGGCTGACCGAGGTAGGTGGAGGAGGAAGACCAGGCCGATTCGATCCTGAGATTGGATAAGGCCTTCAAGGTATTTAAGGTATACACTGTTCTGTAACACATCCACCCTACGCATAGCATTTTATAGATTTTATGAACGATCGCGGGACAATCTATCGGGAAACAACTTATCTTGAACCTATGGTGAACTAATATGCCTTGGTGTATTCGCAACTAATGCAACGACATGGACAGATGTATGCAACCAACGCTCCAACTCGCTACACATGCATGCTACTCGCATTGATTGAAAGGATAAAGCAATAGACACTTATAAAAATCACGCGCGCAAAATGTCTCACCTGTTCAGGGGCTTGAGTGATGAAGGAATGACAGTGCTGTACACTGGCACAATTTGAATCATTGGTACTATCAGATGACCGTAAATGGCTATTTGGTTCACGTGCAAGAAATGAAAATTGGCAATACTCAGGTGTACATGTGGCGTATGATATCCTCTTCAATGCATGAGCCATAAAAACACTCTGTAGGAAAAATATTTCATTATAATACTTGTACTGAACAGAAAATATCACTTACATTAGTAAAAATTCATCTATCTCACACGAGTGGTAGAGGTAGCATACAACGTAGTTAATGAAATATCAAATCATTAGTACGCGCAGGTAGCCTACGAGGTGCATGTCTCGTTTCAGCGTATGTTTTATGGTTGATCGGCTAAAATCAAATATCAGCATCACTGCTCAGTTCAAGAGATAAAAGCAATCAATATTTCGATCGATATGATATACTACTTCATTACCCACTGTGCAAATTTAAAACTCCATGCCTTCTAAATTTTGAATCCTTGAAGCGAGGTCGACGCATACAATGGATTGTTCTCAGTTTGACAGATGCTGGCTTTGCATTGTGCTTATACTTATTTTTCCACAAATGCCTTATCTTAACCCTATCCGTACCAGGTTCTGAAACACACCGATATCTCAGCAGTTCGACCCCTTTCCTCTACTCATAAAGCAATGCTTCGATTCACATGAACCTCTAGGTACAACACATTTAACGTGTGAACTTTCTAATAGTGGCATTCATTTGCTCACCTTCGTAACTGAAATGGCCCATGTTCACAAATTGATCTTCGTAACATAAACAGTAATTCAAAATTTATTATCACCTAGTTAGGTAGACCATTGGAATTTTACCGAATTTCGGCTATGAATCGCTTTTATCAGCACTGTCTAGGATCATAAGCTGTTGCTTGCACTGCTTGTGAGTACAAAAAGTGATATATTTGGTGTGCTGAATACAACTCATATATACATGTACATGAAGTGTGGAATACTTTACTTCAAAAGTAACCATTCCTATGAATATATGAAATAGTTTTCTGCAGTTCGAAGCAACTTCAAATGGGATAACAAAGAAGGACTACCTGCACATACCCAGAGAAAATAAATGATCAGGAAAAAACACAGATAAAACTACTTACATGTGCCATAATTAAAATTTTTGAATAACCGGTGGTATTTACATTAATTTCCAAAATGCTCTATTCGATGTCGATGATATAATAAATGATCTCAGCATGATTCATTGACAGTATCTATTAAATACTTTGTACTCACATTTTAAATGGATGCGCTTCAATGAAAGCTATCACATAAAAATGCTTGCAAAAAAGGGGCAAAATTAAGACCTTCGAAAAAACTTCTTAACTTATGTCGCAAATTTGACCTTCCAGAGGGCCATATCGAATTTCCGGTAAAATGTTGGAAAATGCTATGAGACCAAAAGTCAAAGCAGCGTAGTCAGATGGCTTAGCTTTAAGAGGATTACAACAAAGTTCCACAGGTGCCTTTCCCGGTATGCATAGAGTTAAAGGCAGATTTAGACAGGCAGTGGCAATGAAGTCATATGACAATTCATGCCATATTACCTAGTTTAATTTTTATCCGGAATTCGAAGCCGCTTTGGAAGCGAAACTGGCCGTCATAGCGAAAAATAGGTTAGTATTGCCAAGATATAGTGGATTCAATTTTTCTACTAGACATTATACTACATGCATACTGATACTTATCTTGTTTTTTTCATTCAAAATCGTCGCTTCAGGTTTTTATTGCTGCACTTATACACTGTCACAAAGAAGCATCGTACGATATAGAATGACTGAATTAAGGAAATTCTGTTCGATCTTACAGTCATACCGATAGCTGTTCTCAAAATATCAGGTTAGCGCAGTTCATCTTTCCATGGTAACTGTCTGATACACGGAAACTTCATGAAAAAATCAGAGCGGAACATCTGAGCATTAAGGTAACTTAACTGTCGGAATACGAGATCTAAATCACACACATGAGTTGGATGAGTTTTGAATTTGACTTCATCATCCTAAATAAAATGAGGCAATAAAAAACTGCGTTTTGAGTATGCTAAAATTAAGCAAAATTTTCCAAAACTTGAATTTCAGCATGCTGCGACAGGTATTTAGTTGTTGCTGTGACTGCTGTAGCCGGTGAAGAGCTTCTGATAATCGCAGCGCGAGTCTAACAGAATAACATTCTTGTGCTTGGAAGTTGTAGTATGATCGAAAAATCCATTAAGCACTATTTACTAAGCAGTTCGTGATAAGAATATTGTGAAATTTCATATGTAGGAGATCGTCAAAATGTCATTTAGGATTGAATACTTACATCACCGGATTCGCTACAAACTTTGACACCACTCAAAGAAATGACCATCAGGATCGGTTTACTGCGAGTAACAATCTAAAATGAAAATCAGACGGCCATCAGTAAATATGGATAAGAATGACAAATATTACAATACAATGTACATAAATGGATTCTGAAGAAATGAATAACATGGCCGTCTTATGAATAAGTCATTCAGCTGTCAAAACCAAACAATAAAATACATTCTATTTCTAAGTCACGTCAGTACTTACCCTCATCGATTCTAACTTGCGATGTACAAATTCTGTTCTCTCTTTGTAATCGGTGCCCTTGACCGTAAAAGATCCAATATACTGAAAAAGAATGAACTCATCTCAACATCGCTATGGGCCTAGTGAATTTACAAATAGTCGATGCTGTTGATGCTAAATAATTATGTTGTATTCCTGAATTTTCTTTGACACACAGACCGTGTCAATGAAGGCACTAAAAACAGCATCGGACATTTTTAAATTCAACTTGACATCATGCTCTCAATGATAAATTATAAATTTTTGAATGATTGCAACATTTAGGTTAAGTTTTAGAAATCGTTGATGCACAATTGTGAACTTATCAATTCGAATAATAGGTTTGAATAAAACACATTCAAATGGCAGCTGATCAGTGAAACCATTGTAGCACATTTTGAAGGTGATTTTGTCTTGTTTCCCAAATAAAAGATTTGCTGCTAAAAATATTTAACGAGTTTACTGCTACAAGTATTTACAATGTAGAACTGAGCTTTCGCGAGACGACTCGCTTCCTCATGGATTGACAGGAGTGAGGGAGCGTTCTTTGTCTGGTAATTTCATGTCTTCAATTGCGTCCGGTCTTTGTTCTTCGATATGACAGGCTTCTGCAAACTTCGCCCTTATCGGTAATCTGTATCTGTCAATAATTTCTATCTGAAAGTCGGTGATCGTCAGATGTCTATGATGACTTTGTTTTGTGTGCTCTGCCAATGCGTTATCCATGTTTGCATTTGATTGCCTGTGCATGCGTTCATTGTATCGGAAACTGAAAGATCTTGACGCATGACCGTTGAATTACGAATTTATTCCATGTGGCTTTATGTATTTTAAGCAAAATTGATAAATGGCAAATAAATGATAAAAATCCTTCATTTAAAAACAATAGACAAATAAGTCACTTCCTGCCGTGACTGTCATGACACAGCCCACAAGTAAATCGATACACCAAGCATTATCAGAGAAGTCCATCATCAGAACAAGCTAAACCTATACGCCAAACGATCGCAGACTTCACAGCTGTAGTGTTTCCTCTTTTAAGTCTCAGATATCGTTGGAAACTCAAGACATACTGGCTACCCAATTTTATTAGCAAATCAAAATTCTTGCTGATTTTATTAATTCTCTTCGTGCAGCTGTCATGAATTTCACCGAGAAGAACACTTCTTTTGCTTAAAGGTCTCCCAATTCGTGTTCATCTTTCTGGCGTTCGTGAACGTCAGCAGCAGTAAGGAGAGCATGAAAACCGGAGGGTGCAGGACGAAAAGCCTTGCTATTCAATAACAATGCGATCATTAATGTGAAGCTGCCAGGACTATGAAAATTACGAATAATGGAAATGTGAATTGTTCATCATCTAACAGCTAAGTAAAAAGAAATAGTTGCAACGAATGTCCGTCCATAGTATTCTAAAGAGAATGACGACTATAGTCAATAAAAGAAACCAACACAATTGATTCCCAACACCACACTAGTTCAGACGATTCCCCGATTCCTGGGTCAGGCGAGTGCGGTCGAGAGTCAGGGGTGCTGTTATTGACATGATGATGATAACTGTCAATCTCTTTAGATCACGGTTGCCCAAAGAGTGGTCAGCGGTTTCATTCAATGCGCCGCCCTTCTTTTCTAGAAAACTTCAGAAATCGCTTCATCTTTGACATCTGCTGGGTTATGTTGAAACTGATTTTGTTTTTTTAATAATGCATTTCAAGTTTAAATTGCAAATTTAGAATTCATAGGGCCCATTGATGATTTCATTTTCTATGACGATAGCATTGATGAAATCGATTGTTGAAGCTCTGCTGACGGCAACAATATCAGAAGCAAATGAAGCTTTACAACTTGAATTGTGTGATCAGTTTTTCCTTCAAAGCCACTCTGCCAATCAATTGCTCTTATCTTCTTCAATCGCACTATCTTCTTTCTGAAGATCAGTACCCTAATTTGCACCGATTTAGATTACGCCTTCTTTCAATGTTTGGAAGTACTTGTCTTTATGAGTCAGCATTTTCCGCAATAAAATCAATCAAATCCAGAGCGAGAAATCTTCTGAATCAGACATTTCTTGAGGCTTGCATTCGTTTGGTCCTAACCTCAGTTGACAAGAAGAAGCTGACCTCTAAAGTACAGTAGCTAACATTAACTTACAGTAACTAAGTACATTAGCTTGTAAGTAATCTGCGTCGTTTTCATGGAGCATGCTTCCATGAATGAATTTGGGAAAATTACTATTCTAAATAATTTTAAGCTTTCGTCAAATGCTTTCATGGTGACTATCAAGATAATTTAACATTTACCTGCTTTACGGTTCGTATAATAGGGGAAGATGGAGAAAAAGTTGAATAATGTGAACTGCAGTCCGCGGCCTTGTTTCCTTGCCGAATGCGGCCGCGCGCGTATAAAGCTTGGACAACCCTACTTTAGATATTAAATAGATATCTGCATCAAGAATTGCATTTGCGTCATGTTTTAAATTCTATTTAACCTAAGTATCCACCATCAAATCACTCCCACTATAATAGAATGTTCCTGATCAACTTCTAGAATTTTCTTTCGCACTAAGTCTACTAGATTACATCAAAGTCAAAGAAAATCACATTACCTCAGCCGGACGAACAACTGCTTGCTCCCCTGCATTGATGGAGAGTTGAGCCTTCGTGGCCGCTCGATGATGCACAATAAATGATCCATCAGGTAATTCTTCAGGTGAGAAGGTGGAGGAACGATCCATCATGGCACCATTTTCAATAAAAAGCAAGGATTAAGTGATTAATCCAATGCTACCTGAAAACGAATTGAAATTTATTACTCTTTCATTTAAAAAAATGATGATCAACAGACATAGATTGGGAGATACATATCAATTATCAAAGGCGAACTAAACTTGAAGAAAGACGAGTTATTTAAGGTCAGTGTATCTACGAAATTTCTGATTCCAGTTCTCAAATTTAAGATGAATAAATTTCAAGAGAAATCGATTAGTATGAATGCGGCAACGGAAGAAAAGCTTCATTATAGCATACTTGCTATTAATTTCAATCACAGCTACTGCTTGAAAGGACGAGTGAATTTCTTAGTGAAGATATATTTTCTTACGAGGAGTTAAGGTCATCACGGGACTGCCTGAAAACGACTTTGATGAAGATGACACCAAATGAACGTGTGTCATGAACATGATAGCTTGCTAACTAACGATATCGATTATTTTATTTAGACATAATGTATATCTATAAGGTACGAGTAGGTATTCTTGCATGGCTGCGTATATTATATTTTCTATTTGTCTACACCAATCGCGTTGTTAATCCGCTACATCGCCCTAATGCAGAACTTAAGTATAGTCTGCACCTAATCATGCTTAAATCAAGATTTTACAGGTTTCGTTCATCTTCATGGAGGCAAAATTCACAAACTTTCACAAATCTTCACGAAACCTTTATTTTCAAATATAATATGGTAAATTCTATTTCGGCAAGAGAAGGTCCAACAAAATCAGCTACAAGACATTTCTACCTTATTATAATCGAGCTTTATGCCGCCACCCCACTGATGGCAACAAAATTCATTTCATACATATGCGAATTATGAGAAAAATGTTGGAATTAGACATCCTCCATGCATGCTTCCGTATATATTCAAAATATATAAAAGCATGCAATATTTAATGATACAAAAACAAACAACTGATATAAACATGAAAGTCGATATCTCCTGATGCAAAAGCAGGAATTAAAAAAAGTAGGTATATAAAACAAACAGTTACATCTGAAAAATATATGACGGTACTATCTCGATTGCATAAATGGAATACATGTATCTGCAATTGTGCATAATGCATAGTGGCAACATAGGCCTATTCGCTTGTTCTTGACTGATTATTAGCGTGAGCAGTAAGATGGATATTTACTGATAGAAAAACATGCGTCTAAAGCTCACAAAAAACAATTTAGCTGCAAAGCAAATATTTACATAAAATGATCTGGTCAGCCAATCTCGAATATGAAAATGAAACATGCAGTTGCATCAATAATGTAATAGAAGCTAACAATAATCTGTGCCCAGTATTAGCTCATTTGTAACAAAACAATTACTAAAAATATCTCTAAATTTGACTGAAACTTTCGAGAATAAATGCAGCGGAATATATCATTTCACACACATTCTTGATCTCTTTTCTCATTGGCTAACCAACATGATGCGTTTGGCTGAATTCGACGCTTCTATCGCCAGCTGTCTTTACTGTTTGACCGCAACAGCCCAATATTATTGGCAATGTGTGAGCATATGCAGATGGTGCATGTAGCAAGGCAAAAGAAGCCAATTTTAGGTTTAGATGTAGGTCACTATTTACTATTTAGCGAATTACTTGTTATGTTGGCACAAGTTGGGCAGTTATCCATTATACGTCAGCAGAAAAACGTCTGTGAGACAGACAGTTTTCCTTGTTCCAGATCTTGAAGTGTTTGAGTGGTCTTTTTCTGTTCGATAACCAAACTAAGTCGCGTGTTTACTTTCAGCAACTTGCTAGAGAAAGCTTATTGAATCTAAAAGCTTCTTGGAGTTCTGAATTCGCATCTTGAATTTACTCTACCGTCATTTCGATGACTAATTTTGCCTTTTATACTTCCTCATGCTTGATTCAAATTGATTCAGAGGCCGCGTTAACCTGGTTAAGTGTCAATGCGTATTTTGCTAGGTTTTAAAGGCATCTGCACTTTAGATTTTCGAACTCGTGCGTGATTTTTTATTCTTCTTCCCAATATTTTATTTTGATCCAATTTCTGATGGTTTAGCCGAAAGAAGGAATGCGGTGTTCAATGCAGACGTCAGCATAGCTCCAGAATTGTTACGGACAAGCGGGATATTGAGGATAACGAATTCGGCACACGACGGTTATCCGGGTGAAGCATGGTAGCGTCTTTTAGCGATGATGAATCAAAGGGAAGAAACTTTTTAGGTCGCTGACAACTACCACAAAGATACCAAGACAGTTATTCTTAAATTTCTTTGTGTCACTTCCGTCCTTTATTATTCAATGGTGCTATTCATGGTTTTCTCTCAAACATTGTTTTCCTGGCAGACTATATTTTAAGGCTTTGCTGTATCAACTTTTGTCAAATTCACAGCAAACTTAAATATCTTCAACCGTCTTGTCCGATTCTGTTACGAACTTCTACATTAATTCTAGTAACAGAGACGTCAATGCTGTATCTAAGACATGAATCATAGTTTCTCTTCTTCGGAGCTTCAGCAAGAATGCCTCAAAGCACTTGCTATCCGTTTGCTGCAGTCAGTTCACTGATTAGTACTTTTGAATTCTACCTCACCTGTGATGGAAGATATTCGAGAAAGTACTGCTGAAGGTTGACCCATTGATCCAAAAATCGAAGTGAGTCTGGCTGAGGGATCAGCCACCGTCAGGTTGCAATGGCCGGAAAGTAAGCCATGCGGTGATACCACAGATGCCGGTGAGAATCATAATCTTCACGGTGCGCACTCGAGTATTTAAGAAGGGGAGTGTACATGTAGATTTGTCATGAATTGCTTGACTTCCAATTCATCAAGAGTCTTTACACCACATTCATTCTCCTTCTACAAGGAGCAACATCCTAGTTTCATGAGCGTAGTTCCAAACTTGAATCTTTTTTGCTTCAATAGTTCTGATTCAAAGGACGAGTTCGCAGATTCACTTAGTCACACACTTTATTACACAGTCACCCGTCAATCCAAGATTCACTCGACGAAGTCCTTCATGAACTTCGAAAAATTTGGCCATATTTCATGATTTTATGACGGACCACCTAGTTTCATGAATGGGAGGCTTTGCTTCATGTTTAAATCGTGAAAGCAAATCATCTAGACAGAAATTCGGCAATTTTCTTCCAAAAATTCACAAATCTTTCTGAAAAGTCGCCAAATTTGCAAACTTTTTAAGGTCCTTAATTTTTTTGGACTTCACAAACTGTGCGAACTCTGGTTTAGCTAGAAGTTACAAGGTTATTTCTGCTGTTTTATGACTACATGAGTGATCTGTATCGCATTCGCACGACAAAAAAAATGATTTTTTACATGTACCGTTAAGTTTGATAGTCAGTGTACACTATACTGCGACATGTAGCTTTGCTGATTCCGCGTCGTCCTACTAGGTGTGGTAGCTGTTAGCTACACCAATTATTCATTTTAGACTGTCTATTTCCTTAGGAATTCTTATCGTGCTACATATGTTGCTTCCATGTGCTTTAGTGACCAGCTGAAGAGGCATAGTATTGCATAGTCGATTGCCAACTTTTATGCGTCACATATGTGTCATTTCATTTTCTTATGTAGGTTTAGATAATGTCTTTGATGCCTCATAAATGACAAAGCGAATATTATCTTCTTTACTCTAATGAATGTCCAGCATCAAAGATACTTTTGGTTATAATAAAATAGCCACTATGTGAGAAAATCTCTATTTGCTGGACAACGTTTCGGGAGTCACCTGCTCCCTTCCTCAGGTCACAAGAAAACTGCCTCTTGTGACCTGAGGAAGGGAGCAGGTGACTCCCGAAACGTTGTCCAGCAATTAGAGATTTTCTCACATAGTGGCTATTTTATTATTACAATTATCCGACGAACATTTTCGGTTACCTGGATTATACTTTTGGTTATAAAGAACAGAAATGCATGTCTTCTTAGTGTCGAATCTCACGAAGAAAGGAAAACAAACGAGGAAAAGAGAAGGTAAGTTATAGGAAGAGCTTGATATATAACTTTGTCGCCTACATACTTGTCATGATTGTATTCCAATCGCATTCATAAATATGAATAAATAATTTTCTGAAGTGATTTGTAAGTTTACTCGCGTGCTACGTCTGATACTTTCAAAAAAGCAATATAATGACCTTCTATCAAAATTTTATTAACTATTGCCTCCTACGTACTCAATTAAGCGCATCAACTTCAGAAATAAAATTGATGCGGCAAACTTTATTCCTTTAAAACGATTTGGGTAATTTTAGACCTAATATTAAGTCACAAGATTAATAGTATTTCAATGAAGTGATACATTGAGTCAAAGCGAATAAGAATGATCCTAGCCAGACCAGAGAAGCAAAAATTAGGACATTTGTATCACAAACAGCCAGATAAATGTTGGAGAAATAACCAAAGAGAAATTATAGTAAAGCAGCGAATAAATTGCAGTAATTTACAGAGCCTTACTATAGAACATGCGATTGACTATAAATCCGGGAAAGTTCGAATAAAGTAATGAGAATTACGAACACGACTTTCGATCAATATAAAATTTTTAGATTTCTACCTCTGGTTGAAGATTATGATGCTTCATTGCATCATTATATCAAAATATCAACTCTTAAGAGTTACCGACTGAATGTGCTTCGTTATGACTGCTATTCGTCGATTTGACAAACGGAGGGTGACTACCCATCTCTCACTGCGAGAAGTTGGGGCATCTCTAGATACGATCCGTTGTCATTACACAGGTCCTAATTACCTAATATTCTCGATTTGCAAGTGTGGTCAGCACACTGATAACGATCAATTCCAGTTTAAGGATCACTGTGTCGCTGTAATGGTCGCACTTTTAGTCACTGGAGCAGTCAAGTCGTAGAGCCGAAGTAACAGAGTAGTAGAAATGTCTACAATACCACACGTAAGGATACGTCGATTCTATTCTACGTCACAGACCGCACGGCAAAATCCTTTGATTGAAAAAGCTTGACAGATTTTCTAGTCAATTTCAGTGCAAAGTTCAAAATAAAGTTACTCTTATCCGGTACCGAAGTGGAGAATCTATAAGAAAAAGTAATTATGTATTGTAGTTCACATTTCTAGTTATATTCGAATATACACGTACTCGTATGTCCAAATATTTCCAGCAGCTTATATCTCTACAATTTCGAAATCCATACAAATGCTATACATCAAAACTACAGATGCACCAACACTTCTAGGAATATTCATTTGATTCATCGACTTGAAGATAAAATAAATACTTTATTTTGATGAAAAAAGTCGAGCAGAAGATTTTTGAAGATTCTTGCTTTTTTGATTTTGCAAAATGCTATGTCAAGACTCGATTTTCGGGTTTTAGGACTTTTAGAATTGTGTTTATCATATACCTGCCTAATTCTGCAACAGCCACTTTTGCAAGGAAAAGCGCAGAGAGCCAAAAAGTATTACAGGAACTTTCTTTATATTATAATAAATAATTTAATGTAACATATAAAATAATTCACATATATGATTTTCGAATTATTTTTTTATAATTGTTTTGTAATACTCGTATATATAAAAATTGCATAAAATACAGTCCGTTTCATAAAATGTGGATCATCCTAAAATTTGACTAAATAAAACATAAGTATGATACAGAAAGCATTGTTCATGTTATTTCATGTCCCTAACATATTTAAATGTCCTTATATAATCTGATAAGCTATGATACAGTAACGGTTCTTAAGAAGCTAATATTTTGTGGCCCTACCCTTATTGTCAATGACATTACCAATTCGTCTAGGCATTGATTCGATGATATCGTTGATTTTTGACTGATCTAACTTTCTCCACTCTCTTTTTAACAGTGACGTAAGTTGTGATACGCCATCTGTAGGTAGCAGTGAACGACGAACGTTACGTTCTAGAATACTCCATACATTTTCTATGGGATTCAGATCAGTAGAACGAGTTGGCCAAGATAATGTCGTAAGCCCTAATTGAGACTTGCATAAGTTGACTCTACTACTTCTGTGACACGTAGCATTATCATCCATAAATAACCAAGTCGATGGATCACCAAGTTGATCTGTCATTTGGCCAATGCTCATTCGTAAAACATTCACATAGCATTCAGAATTCATGGTTCCTTGGTGTATGTGAAGTTCAGGGAGGCCATTGGTCCAAATGCCAGCCCAAATCAGTAGAGTCGCACCACCTTGTACCCGGGCACGATGTAAATGTCTCGGGATTTCCTGATCTGATTTTATCCATAATCTCAATCGACCATCACTATCCTTCAGACGGACTGATGCCTCATCAGACCAGACAACCCGATCCCATTGATTTCGCCAGTGACAATGACTCATTGCCCATCTGAGACGTCTTTTTGTATGCTGATCTGGTAATTCGATCTGAGAGGGCCTCTTACAGCTCTTGAAATTCGACTCAATAAGTCTTCTACGAATAGTGGACTTAGAAATAGACGAGTCTAGTGCAGCCATCTCAGTTAACGAGAGACTTGGATCAACTTAAACAAATCTCAAAATTAGGCGGTCTCTACGTTTGGATGTTTTGCGTGGACGGCCAGAGCCCTCTTTACGACAGAGTTGAAGATCATCATTATGCCATCGATGCACATTTGTGTAAGGGACATTTAGTCACTTGCTTGTAGCTCGCAAAGAAAACCCTAGTTCTGGCAAGGCTGACACTTTGCCTTTTGTGAATGCGATCTCGTTATTGTTCATTTGTGCTTTGTATTGTTTTCAACCGGTAAGAGATAGATTTCTAGTTGAAAGCAATCAGGAGTGCTGCCAACACCACCGCAACGAAGTCAGGAAGCTATGGAACATGAAGTCCAGTTTATCACATGTAGCAGTTACATTATTGTTGATGAATAATGGTGCTATACTGGCTCTGATTGACCGATTTTCTTTATTTTTGTTTTGCTTGATAGCTTTTGGCTTGTAGAACAACATATTACATAACAAAGGAAAGAAATGTAATTTTATAAGAGTGAGGTATGATTTTGTGTAACATTGCTAAATGAAGATCAAATTATCTACTACTTTTTTTATCTATAACAGGAAAACAACTCAATATTCATGCTTGAAATTTCCAACAATGATATTAGTAAGCACAACTGACATATCTTCCAAATTTCAGAGAAATTCGTTCAAGTTTGGCGGAGTTAGACAAAGTTGAAGTTAAGGCGATGTTTAAGGGTGATCCATTTTTTATGAAACAATCTGTACCTTATTACAGGAAAAATTTTACTTATTAGTGGCATAGTAACCATGTCATTTGGGATAACCTTTCGAAAAGACAGTTGGTTAACAAATTATGTAAAGATACTTTTTTAAAAAATTATTTACAGTACGTCGAAGCTAAATAATCAGAAAAAATGAAACATCCATCAACCTCAAGAGGGAAGACTGAGTACTGAGATGCTGAGTAAAAATAAAAAACTCAAAAATTGTATAGAAAATTTAATCTTGACCCTTGATTGTCAATGATGCTTTTGTAAGAAAATAAATAAAAATAAATTTAAAATATCAATGTCGTTTACCGGTAAACCGGGTGAGAAACCAGCATGCGCTTTCATTTGGTCAGATAAAAATCAATGCACCTGCAACATTTGCACTACTAATGGCCTTCAATTTAATTGCACAAACAAACATGTCATCTATGAATTTTCTTGTAAATTTTGGAAAAAAATTACATCGGCCAAACGTGTCAACCTTTCCAGGTTCGGTATACAGAACATGAACGTAGCCTCAAAAAATGAAAGGGGCTATTAGTGATATTTAAATAGTGATATTATAATCACTAAATAGTGACTATTTACGATTTCAGTGTCCAGATTACTGACTGCATCAACGAAACGCTTCGGGAATCGCAGCTGTTATAATCAAGTCGTCAGGAGCTACTGGGAGAGATTTTTGCTAATTCATCACTTCAATATGAGCGACTCCGTACACCAGAACTCTCACAAATATCGCATCAATAAACAGAATTATCGAGACTTTCTATCTGAACAGTGTAGATTAGGAGTGCACCAAGCGTTCGGTTCGGCCGAACTAGGGTACCGAACTTTTTTCGTCAATGTGTTGATGTCTTGACTAAAGGTATTCATTTTTGTTAATGATGGAAAGAGTCATGAGTTTTGCTGTTGAAATTTTAATTTTTTTTCTTTGTAATTAATTTCGGTCAATATACGTTGACCATCATCAGACACTTAACACAAATTCAAAATTCATATTGGGTGGTACAACAGCTTTCAGAAATCATAGATTTTCAGAAATCTAGGATAGAAATATATAACAATCATATAAAAAAGGAATAGAAATATAAAAGAATGTGACAGGCAGGGTGACCACTTCGCAAAGCCAAAACTTCTGACCACCTCACATATCATCAAACCAACCAAGAATTTCTGTCGATTAAATAGGCCAAAAAAGGTCCAACTTGTAAATCAAGTACTACCAGGGTGGCGGCCAAATTTCAAGCTTCAAATTCCCGGGCTATTTCATCGAAATTCCATGGTTTTCTTTTATTAGGAATGAGAACGCGGTGTCACAAAAAATCCAGATATATTCTAGGGAGCCCATACGCTACTCTTCTGGGACCGATTTTCAGTTTTCATTAGATTACGTGAAATCCAAGAGTCAATTCTAAATAGTTATGAATCCTTATGCGCCTACAAACAATCGGCTCTTTGCTGTGACAAAAAATGCATTGATCATTAATGAACTAAGACCATAGATAGCTTAATAACTAATTAGAGCTCAACCGTATAGAGGCAAAGTTTTCTTTTTATGTTTTCTAAAGCACCGAAGGTGAAACTTCCAGCCTTTTGCGAGCAGAACTAGCAACATTTTTATGTTTTCTAAAGCGCCGAAGGTGAAACTTCCAGCCTTTTGCGAGCAGAACTAGCAACATTTTTATGTTTTCTAAAGCGCCGAAGGTGAAACTTCCAGCCTTTTGCGAGTATAATTGGTAGAATTTTTGTGTTTTCTAAAGCGCCGCAAGTGAAACTTCCAGCCTTTAGCGAGTATAACTAGTGGCATTTTTCACCAAAATGAAGTAAATTGCGTGCAAGTGTCACACATATCAATGACACAGTCGTATGGCAACCAAAAAATTTATGAAGTCGTGAATATTTCGTCCAGATGTTGTGCAAGATTATTGGATATTTCAATTAAGATTCGAAGCAATTTAATAGAAATGATGGGCTTAATAAAGGTCACATTAAAGGCAGGTGAAATCGAGAAGTTCACTCATTTAACTTGATGGGAAAAAATCACAAAATGACAACCCTGGGCTATTTAATGGCTAATTGGCTATTTCGCTAGAATTTCCGGGCGATTACCGGTCCCCCTGGGCGCGGCTGCAACCCTGGTACTACCTTTGGAAAAAATTGAACATCCTTATTGCGAGTATTTATGAAAATATCTAATAGTCTTAAATACAGATATAAGATACCTATGTGCGTTGAAATTAAATCAATATTTAGACGTATCTTCCCACTTATAGAAACATACACATACATACGTACAGAAAAAATTAAAAACTACATTTGGCATCGATTTTAGAATTCATTATTCTAAAAAAATGATACAGATCCAGATGCAAAACCACATATAAAAATATTAGGATATGACTTTGCCTGCACTAATTACTTTCAGTCTTGAATGATACATTTGAAGCGGGCAACCAATTTATGAGAACAAATCTTTAAAACAATTATTATTATCTAAAAACAATTATTCATGCACATGGTACATTTGAAAAGAGGTACCGGTATCGAATATATATAGCATCCAATTGAAAACAATATCTACAGTCTTAACAACAAAACTATCACTTTCTGAACATTTTTGAGATAATAGAATCAGAAACACTATCCTGACGTTCAGCGTTACGATGAACGTTAGATGAGTAGTTAACCTGGAGAGCGAGAAATATCGCAATGATAAAAAAACACTGATAAGCAGGAATTTATAAAATTCTGACTTTCTGACCAAGGGCCTTAATTTCTGACCATTTCTGACTGGTCAGAAAATTCTGACCAAGTGGTCACCCTGGTGACAGGTAGTATTGGGCTACATTTTACCAATAGCAATTCATGTAAAAATTGACCTAATTAGATATAGGTCTATATATAGAAGATATAGGCCTACATGTAGCGGTGCTACAAGGTGTAGTAAACATCGTAAGAAAAGGGCAATGCAATGTGAATTATGAGTAGGTTATCAGGAAAGCAACAGCATAAATTAACAATAACTAAGAATTAGATGACGCATTAAATGAAAAGGAAATCTGTAAAGCTTTCGAGTTCGATCTTATCATTTATTAATTCTTGGGCTCAATTTATGAATCATCATGGCCTCTCGCAAACGCAAATTAGCTTCATCGTTGTCTTTAGTTAAAATTGTCGTGGAAAAACACATAGTTTGCCATTAATTAAGATGTTTGTTCAATATTTAATTTTCATTTTTTGCATTTTCTCTTCAACGGACTTAAAGGTGTTTCACACTGCTTCCAATATAAAATTCGTTATATGAATTGCATGTTTTCGTTTTTCTTACAGAATTTTCACCCCTAGCACAGGTAGGAGACATGAACGAAGCTAGGAGTCACTAAACGAAACCGTAATTAATTGAATGATTTTAAATAAATACGAGGAAGAAACAGATCATAATTTGACTATGCTGTCCCCATCAAAAACCTGTTCGCACGCCTCTTGGAAGTATCAATATTGCATTGGTCAGAGAAAGTGGACTGGGGAAGCTGATTCCAAAACTGTGTAGTACGAACAAAATAGCTTTTCGAGCGACTCACAGTACGTGCGCGTTCAAAGTTCACATGATAGCATGAGTGCACTAGCTCAGCGTGTGCTTCTGGAGAAGATCTTAGGTTTAGGGACACTCATTTTCCACAAAACTGCTTCTACCGAAATAATATTTGCAGACCACCCAGCCGATTCGAATTTAAAAAAAGCGAATCGATAATTTTTACATCAAGCAATGTAGAATAGTGCTATAACAATAGTGCTATAACGACATAATGTGCCATCAAGCCATGCACTACCACGAATACTACGAACCTGTGTAGATTGCGAATATTACTTTCTGGTACAAAAATAACTTGTCGGAGTACCTCTTAGGAGGTATTTTCCATACATCTTGTTAGACGATTCGCAAATGCACCAGACCATATTTATACATAAAACTAGCCTTTCTGCTCTATTAATGATCAGACATATAGGGCGGTTCTCGTGAAATCACGAGTGCGTGAATTTCACGAATCACGAGCCATATTTTCGTGAATTCGTGAATTGACCCCGATTTCACGAAATCGCTATTATGCTGTATGTAAACCGGGTGATCAACTGACAGGCAAGCATTCGATTAATAATGTACCATGCGGAGAGCACAGCATTATATTGCCAGTCAGTAGATCGGCGGAGACGCACGTGCACGCCTCTGTTCATTCGTGATCGTGAAGCGATTAGTCAGTAGTCTCCCCTAATCGATCTCAAATTCAGTGCCATTCAGACAGCAGCGCCTATTCACGCCTAGAGTCCACGAGAATCGAGGACCTTTTCATTTCAGCTGACCTCGCGCTCACAGTCAGAGTGTAGAGAATGGCGACAGCGCAAATTGATCTAACAGGTGGAACTGCTAAGGAAGTTTGGAAAAAGTTTAAAGGCAATTCGTATGTTTGGGATCATTTTCTTAAACATATTTCCGGTCCCAGAGCAAAATGCCTGCATTGTGGAAGCATCCTCAACATAAAAAATGGTAGTACTGGAGGATTAAGGCGACACTACGACAACATCCACAACAAGACAACTCCCTCTGAGGCGGAACTCTCTTCAACATCATCTGCGAAAACTTTAAAATGCGAAGAACCACCAGCGAAACAAACCATCCGACCATTTGTACGGAAATCCGAAGCTCATTGTCGGATGAGATGTTATGCAGTTTGTGTTTGTTAAGGGCATTTTACAATAAACACTAAATGTCTCAAAAAATGATTTGAGTATACGGTACCGGTCAGGTACACGTACATGTTACCCGTAAAAGTGCAGGATTGTGGTAGGAATCACAACTTGTTGTTTATTACATGCATAACTTGTTTTTCATTACATGTACGTTCGTAATTAATATGATTCCCTGTCAAAGTTGTGATAAAAATATACATGCTTTATTTTTGAGATTTTGAAAAGCGTAAAAGTGCATGATTGTTTTGAGTTGTGATTCACAACTTGTTGTTTATTACGTGTACTTTTGCTGCTTATCACATACACAACTTGTTCTTCATTACATATTCGTTAGTAATTAACATGATTTCCTGTCAGATTTGTGATAGAAAATATACATGCTTCATTTTTGAGATTTTGAAATTAGTTTTTGAGTAACTATATTGTTCTACACTTTCATGAAATTCTCATTTCGTGAATCGTGAAATGAATATTTCGTGAAATGCCCAGCCCTACAGACATATAACCAGCAATCAATTTAGATTGCTTCAATTTTAGACAAATAATGTAGATTCCAAGATTGTTTCATAGAATTGCTGAAACATAGCGTTGAAAAAATCAAAAAAAATTCTGCTAGAAAATTCAGCAGAATGAAGATGATTCATAATTTCTAATGTGGTTAAGGAAATTTCTCTAACTGCCACGCTTCCAACTGCTAAATTAGCCCAAAACATTGAACATTTCTTTCATCTGAATATTCCAAAGCATATTTTCAAGCATTTATTAGATAAGGATCTGTCAACTAAGTCATGCAAAATGGATTATATGACGAGTAAAGGATCCTTATTAAGGTTTTACATCAATATGGCAATTATTTTATACAGTAATAGAATGTACACAGAAGGTTTCATTTGATGATTATTGCCGTTTTCTTCAGAACTCGCAGGCCTGATATTATGTTAATAATATTGCATACTAGGATGCATTTTTGTAAAGGAAGATAATGTTTATAATAAAGCTATATTATTGAAGCAAAATTGATCTCATATTAAATGGACATTGTAGCAAACGTTAATTTAGATGTATAAGTGTCAACTTGTATATTTACGATCAATGAAATTGATGTTCCTCAATTATGCAGCCCTATAGTAATTAGATGACAAATATTTCAAAAATGGAATTTTTCCGACAATGGACGGCTGCCAAAGAGAGAAAATTATGTAGTGAGTGATTTACATTAGAGTAGGATCTTTACAGACCCTTTCCGTCAAGCTTTTGACTGTAAGTGGGCCTATTCCAGAGATCAAAACTGCCTGTTTTGAGACATATATCAGGTACTTTTTCAATCAAAACTTTACAGTGAAAACATATATATATATATATATATATATACATATATTACAGGCCTGTGATTAGCCTATGAAAAAAATTGAGGATTTTTTGGGAAAAATTTGAGGAATGATAACAGAGACTAATGTGATAATTGCAAGAAAAACTACACATTTTTATCAATCATTTTTATCCAAACTTCAAATCATGAAAGTCACAACGAAGAAGATTAACCCCAGAGTTGACCACACCCCACTTTTTGAAGTTGTGTATATTGCAAAGGAATACTGACTTGGTCATAATCACTTCCCGCGTTGTTACGAAATTAGTTTGTTGCCTCAAGTATTATCTGCTTAGAATGTGACGAACAGAGGATGTCAGATCAAGCTGCTGATATCGCTCTGCTTCACGCTATCGTCTCCAATTCAATGATACTTGTAAGATTTGTATACTGTAATTTTTTGAATGCAGGATATATCCTCAACCACATGCATCTGGGGCTTTGCAACGATTAATTTTTACGGACTTTAGACAAATTTGGGAGGAGAGTAACCCATAAGTATAGAAAGCTTAAAATCGTTGACGGAATGCTTGTGACTTAGAAAAAGTCAGTAATTTATTATGAAGGATACACCACATTACACACTAATTTATTAATTTTACTTTATGCTACATAAGTTTTGGTGGGTTTTGTTTACTTGTTAGCGTTTGATCATATCGCTCCGATCTACATTCAAATGAACATGAATTCTCTCATACAACACAAAACAAGTGTTGGGAACAGGCTTGCCAGTTGAGTTGTTGGTCTCACACAGGCAAAGAGTGAAAGATTATCACCTCTATTCGCATGAAGTTGCGCAGAGATATTGACATCCACATCTTGCAGTAGACCAGGTTGAAAATCTACTAACCCAGTACTATGTGGTTTTAATGTCTTAATTAATCTGAATTTCACATACAACGATAAGCAATGTGTGCACTAATTTCACACCAACCTGTGTTCAGCAAATTATGAAAACGATCTATACGTGAATAATTCATCCAGGATAAATGTCGGTCGGCAGACCCTGGAAAATGTAGCTGCAAAAAGACTCATGAGATAGCAGAGCTTCATACGCTTCCAACCCTCGCACGCTAGTGACCAGGAGGCATGTAGACACTAAATTTAGGGACCATCCGCTTTATCCCGTCGGATGTGTTCATGTTCAGCGGAAATAAAATGGGAGAGTGAGTGAAACAAACGCTTCAGTTGATAAGAGCACTGAAAGCCTAATGTGTATCGAGCTAAAATAAAGCCTTTATTATTATTATTATAAATCCTAGTGGACTGGGCTACCTATACGTCATCATATAATGGATGGAAGATCGATATCCTTAAGTTCTTTAAGAAGTACAGGCATGCATTTAGCAGCCATATAGTCGCAGAAACATATAAAGAAGGTTGTGACAAAGGTCAAGATAATTAATGAAAATAATTGAATGTGCATTTTATTGTTGGAATAAGCAATATTTTATGAAGTTAGAAGTAAAAAATTGCAGTGTTCAAATATACAATTTCTGTAGGTTGATCTCAGTGTTTCACTCATTGAATACGTGAAAGCATTTAATGAGTGAGTTCGACAGACAATAACTTCGGACAACTTCTCTGCTTAGCAAAATAAGTCCAGACGAACCGGAACATCTGCAGCCCTGTAGCTTGCAGAAATGAAAACGACATTCAACATATTCAACGTAACAAAATGAGTCAAGGCAACAAAATTAAAAAACAAGCTAACGACTGGTTAATTTTTGATGTGCTAAATATGACATGGCTAAAAGAAAATCATTATATCCTAAAATGTCTGGAAATTCAAAAATACTTACTAGAAGGACAAGCAACTGTTCTCCTCTCATGTGGAATGAATTGGTGAGTAAGTCGCTCTTTTCAAAATTATGTTTACCAATTATATATTGAAAAGATTCTATTTAACAGTCTGCCCATTCAGATGATAAAAGGACAGGTTTGTTTCCATTCAAAGTATCAGATCTAGCTAGCACAGCGGGATTACGCTATCTAAAATCTACCAAGTGTGTGAGAGAAAAATCATTAAGTTATAAATCATGAGAGAAGAAAAAGAAAAGAAATAAATCATGAGTGATTCATGATTAGCAGCATGGATGTAGGGTACATGTTACAGGATTCTATCTTAGCTTCTTGTTTGGAAGTTTACATATCATCGCCATTCGCCAAAAAACAATACATTATCCGACATTTAGTCTGTAGTGTGTCGCATTTGAGGAATTTCTCATAGTTAAGCTATATTTGAGGAATTTTTGAGGATTTGAGGAGTAATAAACAAATTTGAGGAATTTGAAGAGTAATCACAGGCCTGATATTATAAGTCTAAATTGATGAAGACCGACGATAAATGATAATATTGGCTAAATATATGAAAATATTCCATAAAAAACTCACTATGCACCCTACTTCAAAGGCCAATTATCAAGATCATGCTCCATGCACTTCAACTAAAATATGCAACCAAGTCTAAGCTCTGAATTGAATTGGAGATGGTCAGTGCTGAAAAATGTTGACTTCATTTTCGTCTTCGTCATTTTGCAATAAATAGCGAAAACGAAAATAAAATCCATGTATTTCAATATTGGCTCTTTCCAATTCAATTAGAAACATGACAAATAGCCAAGATACTTTATCTAAAACCAAGTCCAAGCTTTACGATGCAAGGTTCTCATTGTCTTGGATCGTTGACACCACTTTCTCTGGTAGAATTTTATGTGGGCATTCCTATTTACTGACGCATTTGCCAGAAGTCACGAGTTGCTGAAGCACACGAGATAAATCGGTACCGCATAGCTCAGCACACACAAGCTACGAAAATACATGTAGGCTATATAGCGGGTGAAGTATGACGTAATCAGTATGACTGCAGTAATGTAAATGGTGGTCAAATTATTTACAAAATAGTGCATTAGGCCTACTGGTACATCTATTCTTCAATCTATAACTCAGAAAGTTTCAGGTGGTAATAAGAAAATAGGCTACACATATCCGACCATATCAGCATCATATTGTCTTTATCAGTAGATGCAAAATGATTATTATACACATCAACTTTTTGCCTAGTTACACGTACTTCACGAAAATCATAGTGAATGTGACAGTGCAATAAAAAATTCAACAAAAAATATTCCATTGTGCATATTATCATCTCAATTTCTTGGGTCTATTTATCAACATTATGCAATGCACCTCACTCATTCGCATAAACTGATCCGCCTATTTCACTAATTCAACATCAGTCTTCTAAGAAAACTCGGTAGTAGGCCTTCCATGTGTCTCAGGCAAGCCAGCATGGACTGATGTCTCGAATTTATTGACTGATAAATTCGATGATATTCATTTGTAGCATGTACTTTCAACATGCATCAATTCAGACACGTGTAAAAGATATAGCACCATGGCCTCAAAAGTTACTGTAAAAATTGTGCATTTACCGGAACGCACTACGACAAGGCTTTGCCTTCAAGAATTGCTGCATGACTTTTTTGCTAATAGGGGCACATTTTCCAATTCCTATATAATATAATTATTACATAGGATTATGCAATCGTCAAGATATGCATTCAATTGTAAACACACGGATGATAGCATGACTTAAATAAAGGTTAACATGACAAAAAGTCACGTTGCTTTGTCAACATGTAAAAAGAACCTGTACTACGAAACACTTTTTACCCTGCTATTCCAAAAAAGCGAAAAAAACGAATGCCACTCGATAAAAACGAAAATTCAGGCACATTTTCGAAAAAGCGAATGTCTGGGTGGTCTGTATTTGTAGAAGAGACTGAGTGAAGCAACATCCTGTCAAACGGAGAGCGACTGCAATTCGTTAGCAAATTTTTCACCCATAAGATTCTTGACACGTTCCTCAACCCGTTCAAGGAGGTTAAGATGTGTTTATGGGGCGCCAGTCGACAGATTACAACAATATTCCATCAGAGGACGAATAGTGGACTTGTAAAGATAGTAGACAGTCTGTGGATGAAGATAGCTGCTGGCACGATAGACTACCGATTCGTTGAGCTGCCTACTTGCGAATGGACTGGATGAATGGTTTCCATGACAAGTATTTCGCAACTGCCAATCCAAGGAAGATGATTCTCTGATCCTATTATCTGACATCTTAATGCTATGATCATCATCATCTCCTTTAAGTCGTGAGTGCACAATACTCTTAGTATTTGATGAATTGAAGGAAACAAACCATTAGGCGCCGCATAACTGCTGACGTTGCTGAGTGTTCTCAGCTAGTCGCTCATTGGAATTGAAGAGTATCGTGTCATCCGCATACATCAATTACACCAATTTGCTCACTAGGCAGTCTGGAAGGTCGTTGATGTACAGCAGAAAAAGAGTGGGTACAAAATTGACCCTTGAGGAACTTCTGCATTGACAACCTTGTTGAAAGACTTTTGGCCATCTAAGACGACAGATATCTGCCGGTCAATAAGGAAAGAAGTTTGTGGAATTGATCAGCAACTCCATAACATTTAAGCTTCCTAAGGAGTCCCCGATGCCAGACTTTATCGAATCCCTTGGAAATATCCAGGGCAACTGATCTCGTCTCACGTTGTCTGTCAAGGACACGACTCACATGTTCAGTGACATATGAAAGAAGATCTGCAGTTGATCGAGAGTGCCTGAAGCCATACTGTTCTTCTGATAGAAGGCTCTGAGTTTCAAGGAAGTTAGCAATATGTTGGCTAATCACTGCTTTAAAAATCTTGCCAGCAATTGGATGCAGGCTGATAGGATGGCAACTGGATGGAAGAGGTAAGTCAGAGCCTTTCTTTAGAACTGGAACCACGGAAGCTACTTTCCACCAAGAGGGAAACTCACTGGTTGATACACATCTGCTGAATCGCTTGGATAAAAGTGGAGAGCTCAGGTGAGAGATGCTTGAAGACCGAAATCATCCATCCGTGCCATCTGGTCCACTGGACTTAGAGCCATCGAGCTACCTCCGATGATTTCGGACTCTGACTGAAGGAGAGCTAGCTGTTTCATCAGTGCGCGTGGCAATTGGAGGTGAAATTCTACTTCAATCGTCCAATGTTGAATTCTTTACATACTCCTTGCAAAGAAGCTCGCCTTTGTCAGCCAAGGTTGTCGCCATAGAAGTACTGACTTAGGCAAGACGAAGTGCTGGGATGGAGGATTTGTTCCTATTGGTGACACTGTTGTTCATCCTCCAGATGTCCTTAGAACCAAGCTTTTGGATCGCAATGGATTTCCGCACATGCAAAGCGTAACGGCTTTTGATCTGATGTATGGTTTCCTTGCAATTTCTTCGTGCGGTTTTGTACAACTCAAGATTGTCAGCGGTAGTGTCATACTTGTACTTCTGGAAAAGTGGTCACGCTAGCAGGTTGCGGCTGCACATTCTGGTGTAAACCAAGGTTGGTAGTGGGCTTCATTTGGAAAGTACGGTGAGGAATGTAGGCCAACATACCTATCTGAAGTCACTCTGTCAGTTCTTGCGCCGACTTTTGGATGTTCTCACTCAAAATCAAATTCTCAGCTTGAACTTGACTAGGAAAAGTGCGGAAGCCAAACCAGTCTGCTTTGGAGAATTGATAAACTGTTCTATGGAAAGGCGCACACGGTACAGATTAAGCTTGTTTGCCAGAAACTGTGATAACACAGTGATCAGACGTGCCTAGGGAAGAAGTGACCTTGTGTGAAAAACAAGTTGGATTTGAGGTGACACACTGGGATCCAACCGGGTTTCCGACACGGCTAGAAGATCTGGTGAGTTACATTGGAGAAAGATGATGTCGTCGTAATTGGACCTCCGTGCTCGCGTTGCTGAAGCTCATCTTGAGAGGGGTTTTGAGCTTGACGGCATGACTACGGACTACGTTTCTTGCGTATCTTTCTCATTATCATGATTTCTAGTAGAATATCATTTAAATAATCAAAAATTATGCTGTACAAGAAACTTTGGAAGGCATCAGAAAAAATGCAAATAATAGCACCAAAGCTTCAATAAATAATGCGCAAAAGACACTTATAGGCACATTGCATGTCGCAAAAGCTTGAAGAAACCCATATGGGAACCCGTTTGCCATAACAATAGGTAAAAGTCAGGTAGGCCACAGAGGAACCGGATACAGCTACACGAGCTAAACCCCTCAGTGAAGGTACCCACCCATGTCCGTCCGTGGAAGTGGAACTGTACCGCCTTTTTTTCGATCAGTTGACCGGACCTGTCTCCCAAAGCATTACCAGTGGGTTTGGGACCCTCGAACTACCTGACGCCCGTATGCCGTGAATATATAGGATCTGTCTCATCTTAACCTGCAACAAATGGGGAGGTGTGAAAGAGAACATTGAAAGGAAGGTCGATCACAAATGAGCCAAATAAGTGACATGCCCAAAGACCTGATTCAACAACATGAAACATCAGATGACTGTTCATATCTGGGAATCCATGGGGTGGTGTTAATTGAGACGGCATATTATAAAGTATGTTGTGGACGGCAGAGGCCTACCACACATTGAAAATAAACAAACGTGGAGAATAAGAGCAATTGATGAGACATAAATAACGTCAATTACCAGCAAAATAAAATAATATTCCAGAGGCTGCCTGTTAGCCGAAGCACGGTCACAAACTGTCGACCACCTTTGACAGACCTAAATTTCACTTTTTTGCGGTCAGAAAAAAATTGTGTAGCAAAAAAGTGCAAATTGTTCCCTACATCGTTGATATTATCCCTTTTTCTGCTTCAGACTTTGTATCAATTTAAGACGCCCTCCTTTGCAGTTTATGTTTGTATTAATTTCATAGCCTTTATTTATTTTTCAGTACATTCAATCTGTCTGTTTTGATTTCACTCTGACAACGCCCTTTATTCATAATTTAGTACAAGATAAATATCCAGAGAAATAAAGCAAAATTACAGACTGAATACTTTAATTGAAAACGATGTATCTGTTGCAAAAATGGGAAAAGCAAAATTATCGCAAATTTTTTGCATTTAAGCTTGAACAATATGTACAATACAAAACAGGGTCAGATTTCAGTGGTAGAATTTACGTCAACAATTTTACGTAACAAATGCGTAGACAATTTACGTAAACAACATCAATAAAGATATGAAAATTTTCATATAGGGCCTATTGCAAATTATAAAAACCCACAATTACTTGACGAAGAATTATATATGGTTCATAATGAAGGGACCGTAACAGTAACTATAAACAAAATGTAGCTAATGTAGCTATAATACTAGCTTAGCTATACTTGCTTAGCTACTGCACGTGTACATGCTTTTAAAAGAAGCAATTAAAACGCAGATGCTTCGTTAGCCACTGACTCGGTAATCTAGTCAATGTAACTTTTTGCCATTTTCTGGTTGCGGAAAAGTATGATGAGAGTCAATTGCGAGTTTTGCCAAAAGAGAATTAAAAGAAGTCTAATAAATTTGTTGAATTTCCCCAATATTTCATGAAAGTTGCATTGAACAGAAGATAGATACCCTACATTCAAGATATTGAAACTTCATTAACTGCCAGTCTAAAGCGAAGAAGAAATTATTTTTCGGCTACACTTCAGTGATTCAGTTCAGATTATAAAATTTTCGGTGTTCGGTGCACCGGTGCAAGCAGGTGCGGCTAGCTCACAGCTCCATAAGGAATCATAATTGAATCCTTTTAGGAATCAGTAAGTCTTCGACTCCGATGCTTGCTCTTAGTGTTCGCTTCATCACATTGGCTGCAATTCTTCTCTTTTTTCCTTTTGACCGCGAACTTTGTCAAGTTCTGCATCTACCGAGCGCATTGCCACGGAAAATTCCCATAAAATGTCTAAGCTGGTTTCATGCGTTTTTCAGTTCGTTGTCTTCTTGTATCTTGGGCATTTTTCTCGGTAGGGAACTCTTCCTCCTTTGACAAAAGCTTCTGAAGATCACGACTAGTCTTTTCCTTCAACGAGATTTCAGTTCGAAATCTTTCTACGGCCACACTCATTTTTATTCTTCCACTGCATCTTTTTCCTTTCATTTAGTCTCACACATTGCGGTATGAGTTTTTAACAAGGAAATTAATTATGGATTGAAAGAAATTTGATGCGACTTTATATCCTTTGATAGATGGTCTTTCACGAAAAGGACTATGTTCACGCTTGAGTTGAACAATCTATTCCGGCATTTCACACGAACAAGTGATTAAATATTTCAGCAATTCAAGAAGCTTTTTGCGCAGAGGGTGCGGAAAAATTGGACAGGAAGGAGCGTGAAATCAATTTTAATGCGCAGGCACGGCAACACTGCCGCTGACAATAAACCTTTCAGACAAGGGTGAACCCAAAGAAGCATGAGCTTCAAACGTCAAAGCCCTTATTGCAACTCCGCCTTTCACCGCTCTCAGGCCGCAGGTTGTATGCGAAAGGGAAACTTCTGCAAACTTCTGTAAGGGAGACTGCTATTTTGAAAATGACGAATTTCCAAAATTAAACTTTGGAAGTTCCACTGAAGTTCAAATTTCAAGAAGTTCGGAGTCATGCTCGCGTGACTATCATCAATCGCAAAGCAGAATGGCTAACATTAGGACCGTCCACAGAAATTTGTATGAGTTTTTAAAAATCAAGTGCTTCCCGAAGAGCTTTGTGTAATACGGACACAGTGGCAAATCCAGGAAACTGTGATGCCAAGTACCTTGTGATGACTTTATACCTCATCCAGTACCTTACATTCATGTACAATGTACATCCATCTGACCTCGACGTGTCACTATTCAATGATTCATCAAAACACACACAGAATGGTGACTTTCAGACAGTATGTCCGCGCATTTTCGGATGATTATTTCCAGACTCATGAAAAACATTCCAAACTCATTGATAATCCCAATTCACCCTAATTCACCCAAACATTTGATTTGATTGACTTAAGGAAAGAATGAAGTTGGAAGAAAGAACAGCTGCGCTGTATTTGGCAATCAGAGAAGCAATGAAAGAGAGTCTGCCGACAGAAAGGAATCACTTAAAGGAGACTTCTATTTACGGATGAAAGCAAAGTCGAAACATAGAATACTCAGTCTGAAGAGAACATGAAATTATACAGGAGCGAGTGCAATTAAGTTCGAAAGGTGGTACGAGCCAAAATGAAAATGTGGCTGCAGGAGAAATACCGACTGATTGAGCAGAAAGCGTAGAAGCAGAGACAGACCAAGCATGCCTGCTGATCAGAGATATCAATACAAAATGGGAACCGAAACAACGAATTGCAAAAGATCGCGATGGACACCTGTTACAGACATCCGAAGAGACCAAGAAGAGATTAACTGAGTACTGCCGAGACTTACATGAGTAGACGTATGATTATGACACCTCAGTAGTGACAGAACTTGAAGACATGGCACCCCAAGACGACGACATAAATGGCGAAATACTCGGATATCAAGTCGAAACAGCGGCCAAGAATCTAAAAACCACACAAAAAACCTATACAGATGGCATCACAGGAAAGATCCTACATGCAGGTGGAATAGAAATGGCAGAAGAGCTGCTCAATATAAGCAGTCAAGCATAGTCTGAAAGCTCTGCAGAGAAGGTTCCTGATGAATGGAACAAGTCGGTTATAGTGACGCTTCCAAAGAAAGGATATCTACTTATCTGTAGGAACTGCCGCATCTTATATCTGATAAATTACATGTGAGAGGTGTTCTTTCTGATCATCATAGAGTGCCTGAAAAATTCTGTCGAACCATTCCTAATAGAAGAACAAGCAGGCTTCTGTAGAGACAGCAGCACTGTGCAACAGATCCTTGCTGATGGAGTGCTTCATCGATTTCATTAAGGCTTTCCGTAACATTCTGCAAGACGTCATGTTTTCAAATTGGACAGAATGACAAAGTAGTCGTATAAGAATGATGGATAATATGAAGAATAGAGCTTCTTTGATTCTCAATGTGGTCAACGAGCGCCAAATCCCACAACGTTGGTGTCTTTCATAATGAACAAAAAGGAAGTAATTAACTTGGGTGCTTCAGTTCAACTGAAACAGAAGGCAAAATTAAAATGAACGGGCAAACTGAATGAGCGGAGGACTGAGTGAGCTGACTAAATGGCCTTATTAGAATGCCCTGGTGCACTTAAATCCTGGAACGCTCTTTTGTATTCAAGTTTCGAATATACGCATGTATTCATCGATTAATAAATGAATTTTACGATTCGCGAGTTGATGCAATGATGAAAAAGGAACATTATACTTCAAAATACGACAAAAATAGATTTCTTGATTTGAATTTGTCACAAAAGAATTTTGAAATTATGATGAAAGAAAATCAGTGGCTACCACATAGCAGCTGGCATTTAATTGTTTCTACAATTGAATTTTCCTTTATTGAGGATTTTATTCAAACATAATATTACCCATTTAGAACTACAGCACTTCACAAACAGCACTTCATATACGAGCATTTTTATAATGCACATCACCCTTAAACACTGTTTTTAAAAATGCATGTAGTCTGCTACTTGCATAGGCCCTACATGCAGTCTTTAGCAGGCTGCAGTAACTGGTAGTAGGTAGTTTGTGTTGATGGAAATGGTAATCACACAAGTCATGAAATTTATACACATAGCAGATAGAAAAGAAAAGAAGTATATATTGCAGAATTTAGATATATAGCACTTTAGCAACTACAATACGTCACATAAGAGCGTTTAATCTAATAATCTATATATAATATAATCTATAAGAATATCCATAATCTATAATATTCTAGTTCCACTGTTCTCAACTGTACTTGTGCATTATTTAATTACGAAAATTGTTTTTGAATAGCACATCTTTGAGCGCATCAGAAACGGACTAATTTTTGTTAAGTCAATTTTATTAATAACCAACTACATGCCCTAACAAAACCTGCATCTAAACAGCTAATAGAGCAACTGAGTACATACTCAGTAATTGACACTACTGAAAACTATCCAAAAACAAAACCAAGGTACAATCAAGGTTGTCTTGGTAATATAAAAAGTAAACATGGACAGCTTGAAATTACACAATTTAAAATCATAACTAGCAGTTCACACACTACCTCTTCATGGTCTTTGAGGGAAAGTTAGATATCGAAAATAATGATAAGGAATATACGCTACAATCGCTCATTTACTTTTCTCTTATCAAAAAGATTTATAACACTTCTAAACGTCCTAAGTCATTGACCAGATGGTTTCCTTAATCAAGTTGTTTATTTTCTCTCATTATGTCGTCTTCCTTAAATATATGACTGTTTACTAAAAGTTTTCCAAATTACGATTTTGTTCATGTTTGTAACTTTCGCTCATGTATTCCAATAGCATTCTGTGCATTCATTGAGATAAACTGCGTTACATCGCTATCCTAATGCTTGTCTTTTCTTAAATGGCAACTTAACTATATTTAACTTCTAGCAAAAATCACTTGAAACGGAAAAAGAGAAGCGCTAGGAAAGCAATATATGCGTAGTTTGAGCAATGAACTCACAAAATGCGATAGGAATAATGCTTCGATATTTAGTATCAATAACATCAAACTTGTTTATCCAATATTTTTTCAGATATTCCACTTTCCAGACCACCGTATTTTCAGACTTTTCCGCTTTGAAGATCCGCGGTCACCCTGTGAGATCAAGTAAGTGTCCTTTCAGGTAAGCGACAATGCCAAACGTGATAGTTCAGCCAATGTTGTCTTTGTCTAGCTGCACAACTTCGTCACTCTTTTTCCATTGCATTTCTAATCGACACACACACACTTGACTACCGGCTTCGAGTATGACAGGGAAGATTGAGATGCATGACTACTCTTATTAATTAGGAAACATTTCCTGAAAATGTAGAAAATGATTATCTACATGAAGCCGAATTCCATTTTCTCTGAATTTTCATACGTTATACACCCTGATTAGTTTCAGTTGCTTCTGAGGCTTTAAGTTGCTTTTCTCTCTCCTAGAAATTATATCTCGAGGCCTTCCCTGGTGCAGATTATATCAAGAATTTTTCAATTTAAAACATGTCGTGGCATCGAGTAACATTGCAGGCCTACTCACTTCAACTACTAAAAACCCGAAATGCACTGACACAAAAAACGGTTCAAAGTATTATCAACGACAAAGCTGTGTAATCTAAAAGTAGATGTTGTAGACTTAACACAATCGTTCAATTTCATTTCACCAATCTCATATCTTTCCTTTTCATCCCATTTTGCATTTCTACAGGCTGACCTAATCAAGGGCCATTAGAATCCGATAATCAATCCAGGCTTTCTCATTAAAATTTTGCGGTATAGGCCTATAACACAATATGACATCATGATTATGACATCATTGATGGTCTGTAGATCCAGTTTTAATCGAGTAGACTCTATTAGCAGGGAAAATAATGGATCTCTGAAAATCAAAAATCCATGATGGTTGCCACGACCTTCATGTATATATAAATTAATATACTCGAAGGCAGTTCATTCAAATACCTAGAAATAATGAGAAATTTTATTGTCGTTCAGTTCGAATTTTCAAATGCTAGCCGTTGTATTTCAAACCAATCTGAAGACTAAAGATGAAGAAACATCAGACTCTCATTGATAGGTGTAATCTCACTTTTGAAACTTTCTAAGCAACCTGCGCGTGTATTAGTGACAATGTGAGTATACAAATGACTGCATCCATGTTTACAAGGATAAAGAACACAAAATTTTCAAACTCAACAGTCTTAAGAAGCCACCTAATTGACTACATTCTTCTTATCAATTTCATAATAAATGATGTGTACATCATGGAAAAAACATGTGCATTTTTGGTCAAATTGGTTCCTATAAATATCAAATTGGTGTGAAATTGAGGCACACTGTTAAAATACATAACGATAGCACACCACTAACATCAATGCAAAACACAAATCATTTCAAAACACACACTGATCCCATTTTTATACGACAGATGTCTAGATATCACACAAAAATTGACGGCTGTAGACAATTTAACAGAATCCGAACAATTGCAGCTGTCGAAACATTGAAACAGGGTGTAAGAAACGTATATTTTAAAACAAAAAATATCACAATTTGCGATGATCAGCTGATTTACTCTTGCGGTTATGTATGCAGCTCATTCTTCATGCAGAACATATTTATGATTTCAAACTTGAGGCATAGCTAGAGATGGTCATCAGATTTTGTGATTTATCCACCTTATTCAAGACTGAGGTGGCCATTTCCAGTGGAATGTCAGCTGTTATTAACGGATTAATTTGACCACCGAGAGACTTTAATTCAAGAATTAGTCGAGGAAGCCACATTGTCGATAGCACAATTGTGCATATATTTCAGAAGCATTGCTCATGAATCTGGCAGTTTAAATCGCCTGCTTTACGCAAATCAACTTATCTTTTTCTTGAGAGCTCTTTTCTGATGACATCGGAAAATTTGCCATAGCTCGTCTATTGTTCAATAACATCACTATGGTAATTTCATTGACGAATTTATGCACAATGTGAGCAATTAAGTAATTAAATGACCATTTAATTAAAAATCACTCAATCATACCTTTACTATGTGAAGTAAACAAATCTGAACTTTGGAAATCAAAAGAAATTTCAGTATCCATTATGGTAGGCCTAAACGAGCAATTGGTGGCATTCTTGCAGTCAGGTGACCAGAGATATCTGATTGCTCAACATCAAAGACGATGGATAGATCACGCTTCTTCGAACGGCGCTTCCTCAGTTGCTATTGAAGAATTACATGCAGAGTAAGTATCATAGAGTAGGGATATATAGGTAGAGTGCCGACTCAGGAAAGTATCTGTATACAGTGAAAATTTTTATATGAAAAGATTCAGTTTTCTGCGGAGATTGCGATCCCGTGCTCGAAAAAATATTTGAGCACTTTTGGAAAAAGTCAAAATTTGCCAATGTACATACTACTGAAATGACTCTCCTATTTAAGTAGTATGAAACAAGTTGGATATCAAAAGGAATAAATATTTGCTAATAAGCATCCTAAGAAAGTGGAAATCAAGCTGATTATCAAGGGAATTTCATGAATTGTATTATAATGGAAGTATTCATGAAAAAGTCGCGACATTATTCGTGCTTTCTTGGCTGAATTTTCAGGTTTTTTAATTCAATTTTCACCGGTATGATTTCATGATTCACTAAATTCATGTTTCATTTCTTGAATCTGAATGGTGATGTGGAATCATTTGCATCTTTCAAAGTTAATTGAAACTTGTCTTTGATTATGTGCTTTTGCTGTGCCCTATGGCAGGTTGCCTGTGATATGATCACGCTTAACAAGATTCTCTAGAGGTTGAGCATAAAAGTAGAACCCATCGAATTGCTAATTTAACAAACATTAAATCTCGAAGGCTGTCACGAGAATCTGTGAAATACCATCATTCCTTCTGCATTACAATCATGATCAGTCAATTCCGTTGTAATTTCTGCAAAATTTTGCATGTCTCACATTTGTTGACAATACCACCTGCATTTCCCTTGAGTTCATTTAATGAAACCGAAAGTGTATACACATTGTAAGCGCGGAATTACCACTCTACCTAATATACCTACTCTATGGTAAATAGGGTCGACTCAAGAAAGCATCAGCATGTTGTGAAAGTTTTTATATGAAGAGATTCATTTTTTGCGGAGATAACGTTCCTGCGGTCCAAAAAATTATCTCAGCAGTTTCTTTTAAAACAAAATTTTTGCAATATATATACTACCGATATGAAGTCACTTTTTAAGTAGTATGAAACATGTTGGATTCAAAAAGGAATGAATGTCTGTTAACAAGCATCTTAATTAGGCGGAAATTTAGCTGATGATCTAGGAAATTTCATGGACTGCATTGTAATACAAGTCCCTGCGAGTATTCAAGGAAACATTGACATCTTATTGCGCTCAATTAGTTGAGGTGTCAAGTTTTTAATTCAATTTTCGGCGGCATGATTTCTTGATTCACAAGGCGTCATTTCTTGAATCTGAATAGTAATGTGGACCCCTTTACATCTTTCAAATGTGATTGAAATCATTGTCCTTGATTCTGTTTTTTGCTCTACCAGTGGCAGGTTGCTCATGATCTCGCGTAGGAAGATTCTCATGAGGTTGAGCATGAAAGTAATATCAGGTCATTCATTGCTAATTCAACAAACAATTAACTCTCCAAGGCTGTCGACACGAACGATCTGTAAAATAATATAATTTCCCTCTGCATTATACCATATCATGATCAGTCAATTCCGTTGTAATTTCTTCAAAACTGCAAAAATTTGCATTTCTCACATTTGGTGACAATATGTCCCCCACGAGTTCATTTAATATAATCGAGAGATATAACCTCTTCTAATTGTCAGACATGATCAAAGAAAAACACATGTAAATCAAATTGGACGCAGATTGCAGTTTTTGGCAAAAATGAAATTTTCGATGTTTTCTCTGATTAAACGAAAAGTACTTACAAAAGAACATTCAACCACATTCTCACATACATTGCCGATTAGATGCATGATAATAGCACATGCATATAATAGGAAATGACCTGAAGACATTCCATGCCAAAAATTATGACTCTAGGCTAAGTACTTTTCGCTTAATCAGAGAAAACATAGAAAATTTCATTTTTGCCAAAAACTGCAATCTGCGTCCAATTGGATTTACATGTGCTTTTCTTTGATCATGTCTGACAAGAATAGGAACTCACTAGAACTCGGCAGACGTGCCGATTCGTAGTAGGCATAGGGTGTACATCATTCTGTGAAAGTTTCACTTTCGGCCGCATTCCCTGCTGAAACTCGTTCTGGCTGCCGGACTATTGAGATCAATGTTAACTTATCAGAGCTTCTTGAATAGTAATTGATATGAGACAAATGTGTGTGCGTGTGTGTGTTCTTGTCACTAAATATCTACTTGATACATAGAAATAGATTGTTGTTTCAACAATAGATTTTTATCAATTTCTATGACTTGATACGTGCATGCGTCCTTGCGTGCGTGTTCTAGTCACTAAAATATCTTTGGTTTTGACATCCAATGGAAGTCCGCTCTTCACTCAGTCATTATTGTCAGATTGTTCCATAATTCTGCGAAAAATTGGACACAGAAGAGGCGATGGCCCTTCGCTTACGTATCTGCTGAACAGCTAGCAGCCTTAGTTGAAACTTCAGATTCCGATAGTGAGTATAACGACAGTGATTCAGTGAATCAGGGCGACGATAGTGATGAACCTGAAGATTCTGATTTTGACGACAGTAGAAGTGACAGTGACACAAACTCAAGATGTATTTCAGTGGTCACCGATCGTATTCGTATAACATTTACAGGTTCTCCTGAATTGACCGTGAATGTGGACGACAAAGACGACCGGTTATTTTATTGAACTTTATATGACTGAGGAGATTTTGCGAGTAATTGTAGCAGAAACAAATAGACGTATGCTTCACAGCTGCTACGATCAGAACTACCAACGCGCAGTCGTCATAGAAACTGGCGAGACATTGACATCGATGAACTACGGAAACTCATTGCTATGATCTACAATAATTGTTAAGCAAGCGTGCCACTATTCTGAATACTGCACAGGGTGAGAGAGAACATCGCTGTTACTATTAGGAAATTGACAAACAATCAATTGCATCTTTAACGAGTTAACTTAAACCTGGCTTTTTCGCAGTTATGGAGTGCTATGTCTACTGGTCGTGGTCAGATGTCAGAGCAGGCCTTATTATTTTAATATTTACAGAAATTGACGGACGTTCGCAATTTTTATTCAAGTTGTACACTATTGCAATGTGCACTTATCGATTTCTGTGTATTTATCTAATAGTAATCTATTCAGTCTATTGCAATTAAACAGGTTGTGTAGTTATTTATCACTTTAGAGAACAGTACATCATCAGACTATCTATCAATTGCAGCTGATCAATGTGATTTTGCTTGAGGTGTAGTCTACTGACCATTATATCATCTTGCACTTGCTTTTATGAGAAACCTGTTTGCCTAAGTTGATGAGTGTAATTTTTTTGTGAGTAGTGTATTGAATAAATAGAAAATAACGTTTAAACAAAAATCTGCATATACTTGCAAAACATTTTTCGTTTTTTAACAAATACGTGCGCATTTTTAATAAAGAAAAAACAAAATAGATTACGATTTCTGAGCAGCTGCCAGAGTGAGGATTTACGTGCGTGAGATAAACTAAAAATAGAAAACAAGCTGTCTGATAAGCTAAATAACAGGTCCGAATTGCGTTTTGCAAAGATAAGTTTTTGAGATAGGAATAATTAATCTTCTCCCTTTGGCTGATGTGATTGGCCGTCGTTAAATGTGACTGAATTTAGGGAACAATTCATTGCAACTTCAACAATATTGCTGTGACCAGGCTTTGACCAAAACATAATGCTAAATAAAAACGCTAAAGTAGTAAGTCATTAAAGAAATTCAATGTAATCGAATGCAAACACGAGATATTTTTACACATGTTCGCCAACTCGATTCAAATACTCATCGTCGTTCGAGTACTCGTCGAGTCGAGTGGAGTACTCGCGGGCCCTAGTGTTATTATCATGCTTCTAATCTGTGATGTATGCGAAACCGTAGTTAAATGTGACTAAAATTGGTCAAAATGATGTACCACATTTGCCGACAGCATCGTAGTGTGTTCAGTTTCATAGACAAAGCACTAGTATGCTCCTCAGACGTGCAGATTCGTTGCCATAAGTTGTGCATCACATTGAGTAGGGAAAAATGAGTAAAAAAATTGAGTAAAATGCTATAATAAAGTGAAAACTTTCATACCAGAAGATTCAGCATTTCCACGGAGACTGAAGTGGGATCTGAAGAAATATTTGATCAATTTTTGAAAGACAAGATTTTGTACTTTATTCCTGTGTTTGCTGTTATTCTATGCGATATATATTTTTAACGAAAGGTTGCAACCTTGCGCGCACGCGCTGACAGAAAGTTACAGAAGGACAACAAGCAGCAGACTGAAAAGTGAGATTGAGAGCCTGTAGGTCTGACTTGAAGTAGTCATTTATGGACTGAGTCCGGCCTTGTCCTCTTCGAAAATGCTCAGAGGGTTGATTCAGGAGGACCAAGGAAAGCGGAATTTTGTTACCTCTGCCGAAGCTTCGCAGGCAGTGGGCAATCAGACGTTGACGACGTTGCCACAAGGTGACACTCAGAGGGGCAACACCAGTTCGCGCCAATAGCACTTTATTCGAGATTTTCTGCGGGTAGTGCATGCCCAGAACGTTGCGGAGGAGAGACCTATGACCAGCATCCATGACCTGCCTTCTTGTGTCGGTAGCTGGAACTGCTTCTAAACTGTAGAGGAGTATGGGTTCTACGATGGATTGAAGTATTCGCACTTTCAGACGGTCTCGGACAGTGGAGTTAAAAATCTTCTTCAAAAGGTGAGATGCTCGCCAGGCCATGCATTTTCTCTCGTGAAAGTTGGAATCCGGTGACATGATGCGGCTGCCGAGGTACTTAAAGTCCTTACATACAGAAATTGTCTCTCCGGAAGTAAGAGAAAGTGATGGAGTGTTGTTGAAACCAAGATGTGGGACCTTGGTCTTTCTAGCGTTAATTTGAAGACCGACACGTGCACACTCTTCACGCAGCTTTAAGAGCGCGAGTTGGGCTGCTGGAGGGCTGTTGCAGATACGTGCCATGTCATCTGCGTACGCTAAGGCAGGGAGGGAGATCGCAGGATGTCTGGAGCTTCTGCGTTGGGTTAGAACAAAGTGTCTCCTTGAAGGACTCCGGAACTTGTTCCGAACATCTCAGCCGGGCTGCTGGAGGTTTGTATGAACGATCTAGAGTCATTGTAAAAATCCATTATAGGGAGACTAATGCGGGAGGAACGCCGTAGTAACTCAATATCAAGGAGATAGCAGGCCTGCTTACGGAGTCGAATGCTTTCCGAAAGTCTATAAAGACAATGAATGCGGACTTTTGACGGGTTCTGCTGGTGTGAACGTTGAAGGATGAGCTGGTACGAAGTCTTGAATGGGAAGTGAAGTAGTGGAAGGAGCGGGTGAATTCAGAATTGTGCGGTAATGGGAGACGAGGAGGACCTTGCGATGACTGAACGATGAAGCGCGATGAGTGCGGCGGCTTTGCGGGGCCCCTATTAGTGAGAAGGTTGATGGCATTCCACGCAGCGCTATGACGGCAATTTTCAGTTGACAATTGGATATCGCAAACACTTTCAGAAACGTATTTTTCAAGGGCGTTGGCCTGTGTATACTCTAGGTATTCGATGACAGATCTAGCCTCATCACTATCGAAACCGTGTCTAGGAATCGCACTTCGCACTGTACGTCGAGCTTTTACGATGTTAGAGTCACATTCCTAATATGTCTTAGGAGTGTTGGCCTTGTGACGTGGAAGGATAGACGATGCAGACTCAACCGCTCTGCCGAAACACTCTGAAGAGTCGATTTTGTCCAAATGAAGAGCGTCGAGGAAAGCAGCTTTATATGCTGGCTCATCAAGCACAGACCAAAGCGGTCGGGGCGGAGGATGTCTGAAAAGAGGCCACTGGGCGTTAACGTTGCAAATGAGAAGACTATGATCAGATGTGACACATGGCGGACGGATTTTGGTAACCTTACTTACGCACTGCTTGAGCTTGGAAGGGCAGAAAATCCAGTCCAGTCGAGTGGTGCGCCCGTTCGGTCCGAAAAAGGTTGGCAGTTTGTTGAAGCGTTGACGCAGAGTTCTGTTTGTCGCAAATAGGTCTCTTGCTTGAACAAAGCAGGATAAGAAAGACGAGTTGATGTTAGGCGAACCGCAACTATTCTTCACTATGCGACCATCATTGGAGAGAGGCGCATTGAAATCACCGGCGGTGAGTTTAAGGTCATGAGATGGTAGATTGCCGATGAGGGCACCTACTTGATCGTATAGGTCCTCAGTTTCCGTCGAGTCGCAAACAGTTCCAGGGCAGTAGGAGTGTAGACACATGCCACGTGGAGGCGACGATCTTTGCCTATCGAAGCCCATCAATACCTATCGATTCCGATCAATACTAACTATACTAAGCAAATCAATACGCGAATAGGACACTCAGACCTACGGAAACTGAGTCTCGTGTATGTTACGGCTCTCAGTATTTTAGTCGGAAACTAAAATCTGGCTTTAATTTCTTATAGGAAAATGAAGCGCTTGCTTCCTTTTCCGACTGGAAACCAAAACCTAATTGCATAACACCGGTGCATTATCTGTGAAAGTCTAATCTTCGGCCCCGCTCCCTCCAAAAAACTCCTGCTGCGGCGGGCGGACTAATCAACATGCTTGCTGTACATTTACGCCCGTTCAGAACAAATACGAATCCTCGGGTATGGATCACAGTTGCCTGTGACTGATCATGTTTCTGTTGACAAATTGGAATGCAACGTAAGTGAGCGAAATCCTACGTTAATTTAACTTCTGCAATGAAAATGTCAAGGGGCGCTCTGACATTTAAAAGTGACCTAATTGCTTACTTATAAAATAAAAAGTAGTGCACGCTAGAAGAAGGATATAATTAAGACAATAAAAACATTAAATATTATAGACCTTGCTGAACGTCAGGATACTGAATACCACAGAGTTCTGCATAATGTAACACAAATGAATGCTGCAAGTAAGCAACCTAGGCGCATAAGTGTTTCTTTATTGATAATCCGCAGTAAATCAATAGAAACTGCAGGAAAGGAACTGACACTAGCATGCTAGAAAACGCAGCATGGCACAGACAACAAAAGTTCAAAAGAATACCACGTTTTTTTTCCTTTTTTTCAAAATAACCTATTTATATTCATTTTGAAGGAAGACATACGCATGTATCTTTGCATAATGCAGCACTCCTTCGAAACGGAGTGATAGTTGAATCTCTTGCACTTTTATAAACAGCTTGTGGCACATTACATTTTCTGCTAGGTGAAAGCATTTTTTGGGTGCATTTGGGTGCAAACACATTTTCCCAAAATACATGCATAAGTTATGAATATGTCTGTATATATGAAGTGATGTATTTTCACGAATAACAGAACTTTCTCCATAAAAGAAATACGTGCGCAGTACATCTTACACGAATATTACCACATGGCCTCCAGAGGAGCTACATCACAATTTTCTTTGATTATTTCATGTTGTGAAAATTATAAAAAACTGAAAATTATTTGTTTTGCAAGATTCTGAAAGTGTAAATTCAAAATCAGCTTAAGCGTGCAATATGAAGATGTCCGCATTAGCAGATCTTACACGTAATTTGCCTAGTAAATCTCAAAATGAAGAGCACTCAACTGATGGAGATACATAGCAATTTTCTTAAAATTACACAGAATTAGCAAGTCTTAAAATGACACAGATATTCCAAATACATACATGTCGAACCGGATCGTCTGTTTGAGAATGATATGCGATCAAAGCTACACTTATCCGTGAAGAAAATACTTATTTTACGAAAAAGGCAAAGTTAAATAACCAGCACAATGTTTCGAACGTCCACTGCATTTATTCTCGAAGTGGTAAAATGACAAATTGAAGAACCTGAGCAAAGTTTAATTGTCATTTTGCCACTTGAGAATAAAAGAAGTAGACATTCGATACGTTGTGCTGATTATTTAACTTTGCCTTCTTTCTGAAATATACATGCATAGTCCTAGGCCTATATGCAGTATTTTACATACCTTGTTATGTATATACTTCTCGGAAAAGTGTGGCTTTGATCGCATGTTATGTGGCATACAGTTTCAAGAATTTTCCGGAACTTCATTTCCGAATCGAATCGGAATACCATGCGTCAAATCGGATAATCAAATCGGACTGGCGAAAATTAAATGTGATTAGCGATTTGTTTGGCCTTATGATGAGCCATTTTATTCTCTCATTCACCGTATGCTGTTTATTACAGCTTTAGGTCTGTCATAGCTGATTCTCCATCTCCTGATTCAATGGTGTACTGCTTGAAGACAATAACAAAATTGGCATGAAACATGGAATCAGATTAACTTTGTGGATAGAGACATAAACATCAAGCTACACTTCCTATTTATTCTCCTTTTGCAAAATTTAAAAAATTCCGTCACACCTTTATTGTTTTAAAGCATCCGATCGACAGTTTCTTGAATCTCACGCTCTTTAAAATGTGAAGTTTCGGATTTTATCTCTCTGTTAAAACTTCATAATCGATTCAAAATGTCAGATTATGCCAGATACAATTTGTGTGCAGTTTTGTCTAGTATGCGTTTAGCTACTATGCTGAACAGATGTTGCAGATGAGCAAACATATATTGACTTCAATGTCATGCATGCTCGTCAGATGAAATTGTTGCACAACCACAAGTAAATATTACTTTCCGATGAAATGACATTTTACTTGCCATCTTAAGATTTCATTGAGAACTGCCCCTCTTCAAAGCCCGAATGGATTCGCCGGTCTTCGTTGTCCGGATGATGACACTCGCCATTGGCTAGTGACTTCCCTTGAGCTCTAATCCCATTGCCCTCATAATCGTGTGACCTCTGATTTTCTTTTTGTATAAAAGTTGTAATTATAGGTTGCTGCACCTTGGTTTATCGAGGCCGCAGGCCGAGAGTAATGGGCACTTGGATTTGGTGGGTCAAGGATCTTGCTCAATTCTTTTTCTTGTTCATTATTCTTTCTTTTATAGAGGCAAGCAGCATTTGATCTGTGACCAGTGCGACTCTTGATGAGATGTTCTTCAACCTTCTGGTGGAACAATTGGGTTGCACACGTCACCTTGCCAGAATGAGGAGTAATGTTTCCTTTTATATTTGCTATTTCAGCTGCTTTCGGCAGCAATTTACTCAGGGTATTGACTCCCATCGGCTGCTGGGAAAATCTTGGTTTACACTTTGAATGCAGAGGCTTCAGAGGTCGGCGGTAAAAGGTACCATCCGAAATCGTTGGTTCTTGTAAGCAGTTTATGTATAAGTGCAGTATGTTGTGGATGGAGTGCGTATTATCTTCAATTTGATATTGTTTGATAGACTTATCCTCCATTTTTCGATCTTGAATGCCGCCACTGTACACTCTGTTGCCGTGTCCCGCGAATTGAACGTATTTTCTGTAAGAGTATTAGTAGTAAGAAAACGGCGAACACTCGACCGGCGCGCCCCCCCTCTGGAACGACAGAGTGTCGTGGTCGGCCGCCGTGGTGCTTCGAGTCTGACTCACCTCCCCTCTGGAACGACAGAGTGTCGTGGTGTGCCGGCCAAGTGGGTCCGAAAGGTTCGCTGACGTCCCCCCCCTCTGGAACGACAGAGTGTCGTGGTGGACTTGGGCGACCGCCAGGTTTTGACTTGAGGCTATAGTGTGTGATGATTTTCGAGAAACCGACGGAGTTAGAATTTTGGTCGTTTTGGGCTGTAGCGCCAAAACGAAGCATCGGATGGGAAAACGGAGGCAAGATTCGGATTCAGCGTGAAATTCTGCATCGGTATGGTGAGTTTCAAGTCAATCGGAGAGAAAAAGTTTCGCTGACGTCCCCCCCCCCGGCACCGACCTTCCAACTTTGCTTCCAGTGGACGGATTTTGTCGTGCCATAGCTCGTTTGAAAGCTATGAGTGAGACAAATTCACTGAAAGAATCGGCTTGTTCATATCTGTCTTCGTTTAGATGTGAGACGCCATTTAAGATTTTGGGACATTGGCGAAAAACGACAGAGTTAGAATTTTGGACGTTTTGGGCTGTAGCTTCAAAACGAAGCATCGGATGGGAAAACGGATTTCAGATTTGGAATCAGCGTCAAATTCTCTATCAACATGGTGAGTTTCAAGTCAATAGGAGAGAAAAAATTTTCAACATTTTTCGAAAAAAACGACAGAGTTAGAATTTTGGACGTTTTGGGCTGTAGCGCCAAAACGAAGCATCGGATGGGAAAACGGAGGCCAGATTCGGATTCAGCGTGAAATTCTGCATCGGTATGGTGAGTTTCAAGTCAATCGGAGAGAAAAAGTTTCGCTGTCGTGCCATAGCTCGTTTGAAAGCTATGAGTGAGACAAATTCACTGAAAGAAACGGCTTGTTCATATCTGTCTTCGTTTAGATGTGAGACGCCATTTAAGATTATGGGACATTGGCGAAAAACGACAGAGTTAGAATTTTGGACGTTTTGGGCTGTAGCGCCAAAACGAAGCATCGGAGAGCAAAACGGATTTCAGATTTGGAATCAGCATCAAATTCTCTATCAACATGGTAAGTTTCAAGTCAATCGGAGAGTTTCAAGTCAATCGGAGAGAAAAATTTTGAACATTTTTCGAAAAAACGACAGAGTTAGAATTTTTGCGATGGCTGTGGGCTGTAGCGCCAAAACGAAGCATCGGATGGGAAAACGGAGGCCAGATTCGGATTCAGCGTCAAATTCTACTTGGAAGTGGTGTATTTTCAGCTCAATCGGAGCACTAGAACCGGAGATATACGGGTTTTTAGTGTTTGGATGATGGGTATTACGTCATCTGCTGATCGCCACACGCCATATAAGCTGGGAACCGACAGAGACTTGTCATTCAGACGAGAGATTGCCAACGGTAAGTCGTCTCTCTGAGCTCCGATGATAGCTTCGGACATTCCAAATTCCGGGTTTCTGAAAGAAACCGACTTAGAAAATTTCATTGCTGAAGGCGTCAGACTTAGAAGGTTAGCCAGAGATGGCCTTCGTCTCCGGCCATAAAAGCTCCAAAACTTTAAAAGCTTGACACTTTGCTTCTACAGACTGTTGATTGATCAAAAAGGTTTCGGGTCGCTATAACTGCATAAGTGATAGACTACTTATAAATTTCATAAGTAGTCGTTAAAGTTGAAAAATTTAAACATATACTTTTGGAGGTTTTCTGGGGTTTTTGCACCCTGCTGAAGTCAATGAAAGCATTTATAATGTGTCGAGCAGTCTTCGACCTGATAAGCGGCTCTTTGACATGAAAGCGAGCAAGACAAGGAGAGTTTGCTGTAAGATTCACTGACAGGGTTATGCCATCGGGAACGGCGACGAGTGCCGTAGTGATAGTTGTGGCAAGGGAGTGTGTCATAGTCTTAGACTGTAACCGCTGGGACAAACTCATGTCTCATGTTGGGATTTTAACACAGTCTCAAGTAGCACTTTGAACGCCAATCGGTTGAGTTTAGTTTCTTGTCATGGGTGGCCTCTAAACATCTCCCATTGCAAAACGTGGTGATATTGGGATCCTTTGCTGCTATCAAGTGATCAAAGCATTACTTGGAATGTTTCCATCGGGTTTTCAAGTATGTGGAGTTGTCATGGCTACTCAGATTTCAAATTTAACTAAGTCTAAGGCACTTTGAGGGGTTTAGATCCCAGCTACTGATCACTACTCTGATTGGCGTTGCTGTTACCACTTCAGGGGCAGTGACAATGATGTCTTCAGCTGTAAAAGGGTATCGGGCTAGATCTCTCATTCTAGTGATCAGTACAGGCCTTCGGTTGTTATACTATCGAGTGCCACTCGCTATACTCTCTATATCATTCCTCACTAAGTGTAAATTTGTTTACCGTTTTTCGCTTCAGAAATTATGAAAATTTCATAATATGAAGACCAGTTTCAAACTGTGTCAATGCCGGAAGGTATTCCGAGCTGACGCCTTCAAGAAACACGCTTGCACTAGCAAGAAACAGATAGGGGTCGCTCGCTACTATTGCGGAGCCCACAAAGTCAGTCGCTTAAGTGAGCGGCAGGAGGATTGGCACTCACAACACAGCGAGTGTCAAACAGGCGAAGTAGGCGAAGAAGAACGGAGTTCACTCTTCGCCACTGAGCTCCGTTCTTTGGAGCTACAATCCGCCATTGAAGCGATTGCCGCTGTATCCTCACTTAGTAGCGAGAGCTCGCTGTCCAGCAGCGATAGTGAGGAGGAGGAGAGAGAGCTACAGTCGCAACCTATCGAGAACGTCGACCTCGATCGCGAGACCCCTACAGCCGTAACTGCGAGCGGAATTGCAACGCAATGTCGCAATTTTGTCAAGCGCCCGCCGGTGATCGCCGAACGGGAGAAACTAAAGAAAGAGGTGGAGAAGTTGAAGGAGGAGGCCTTCTCATACAAGGCAAAGTATGAAGACCTAAAGAACGTGGCCGGAGAGATGAAGAAGGTGAAGGAGAGATTAAGCGAGCGGGATGGCGAGTTGGAGCAGGAGAGGCTCAAGACTCTCGAGGGGAAAGCCAGAGAAGAGGCTTTGCTAGCAGAGAGGGAAAGTAGGGAGAAGGAGATACGAAGGTTGAAGGAGGAAGTGGAGAGACTCCGTGTGCAGATGGCTAAGGTTGTCGAGACGACCCACGAGCTGCACCGTTCGGCGCAGCTGGTGGATCGCGATCGAAGGGTGCGTTCCAGTCGTCTGCACATCCCTATTAGAAAGGGGAGAGTAGCAGAAACTCCTCTCTTGTACGAGCGTGGAAGAGGGGAGAAATGCTACTCTTGGGTGAAGAAAGGGGTGGAGTGTCTACACTTCACCTTCGATCATCGTGATCCGATCTCGAATTTCCTTTATGAGGAAGCGTCCGAGAAGATCTGTAAGTAAAAATGACTAAATTAAAATGTAAGATGATAACTCACTACTTCCTTCTTTACAGACATCCAAGAGAAGCGACCACCCACCCCGTTGCCGGAGCCGCAGTCGAAACAGCAAGCCTGAGTCCCTATCCCACACCCCGAGAACGCCACAAACGGCTCTGATAAGGGCCACCATGGGGCAAGACATGATAGAACCTCCTCGCGGTTTGCCCTGGGCAGTCTTCAGACTGGCGAATACTATCATTAAGTTGAATCTGCTATCAGTCAACTTGAACGTTGCAAATGAAGTTCGGTGTAATACTTCCTTTCGACGGGCGTTCCTGTAAAGGGCGGCGGTGAAACCCGTAGCTATGTATACCGCAAGGGACATTCGGCAATGGTCAATCTTGTTAAACCTCTCTGCGTCATGTTTGCAAGTGATTGCCTCTGTCTCAACGTAGTATGCATTCGCGCCAGGGCGACATTTAGCCAGCTGTCGAAGGTTGCCTTATAAACTATCCATTGCATACGTTATGAGAACCATGAGTTCTACCTGTCTCTATCAATGAGATGAATTGATGAATGGAATGAAATGGGAGGACACTCACGCGCCACACGCAACATAACACACTTCTCTCTTCCGTAGTCTAAACAAGCTCTTTACACATGGATCGCTGTCGATTGCTATCCCAGAATCATGTAAGCTATCTTCATTTTATTTAACACTATTTCAGCTACCATCATCACCCATATGAAGTGTCATAAGATTTACAAGTTAGACTAAGCGTTCTACTATTTGTAAATGAAAGATATAGTTTCAACAGTTTACAGATTAAAAATAAAGTTTCAACAGTGTGTACGTTAGAAATAAAGTTTTATCTGTTTGTATGTTAAAAGAAAGTTTCATCAGTTAACAAGTTAAAAATAAAGTTTCACCAGTGTACAAGTTAGAAACAAAGTTTCAATAGTGTGTACGTTAGAAATAAGGCTTTATCTGTTTGTATGTTAGAAACAAAATAAAGTTTCATCAGTTTACAACATAAAAAGTAAAGTTTCACCAGTTTACAAGTTAAAAATAAAGTTTCAATGGTGTATACGTTAGAAATAAAGTTTTAGCTGTTTGTATATCAAAATAAAGTTTCAAGAGTTTACAAGTTAGAAATAAAGTTTCAGTAATGTGTATGTTAGAAATAAAGGTATAACTGTTTGTAAAAATAAGATCGCAAGATTTACTAGTTTACAAGTTAGACTAAGTGTAAATTGAAATAAAATTATAACTGTTCACGAGTTAAAGCGTTGATGCGACGATGAACAATTAATAAGCTGAAAAGTTTTAGATTCACTTTAACATTACCATATGTTTGCAGATAGAAATGTATCACAGCAAAGCTACTTCATGAGTTAGTTTGCCAGGAGTGTATCATCTCAAACTTTTACTCCGTCGTTGAAATTTCATGACGACTTTTTTGCTAAACGAAAGTTAACACCAGAGGAGCGTAGGGGTGGGTGGTATAAAATACGCCTACAGCACTGAGAGAGTTGGAGTGCATGAGCTATGTACATTCTTTTGACGACGAGAGAAGCGATTCAGCCGATGGTGCAGGTAGTTTCCCAGAGCATGGAGGACATTGTTTAGGTGACTCTAAGGACGTATGTCGAGCTACCCTCAGTGATAGGCTTCCAACTCATGATGAATGATGATATGCTTGCGACCTACATTCAACCACTGGTGTATGCCCACACCCTTCCCCACAACGAGCTTGTCTGCTACATTGTATTCATGAGTGTGACTCAAAGTAGGAAATTGATTGATGAGACTTTGCTGAAATATCCAAGGCGCGTATTCAAGCATGGTCGCCTACTGTTGGAGTATTATTATCAATGGCGCGACGACACACAACATTTGCCCACCCGTGTTTTACCACACCTATCAATGGAAGAATACAATAGAGCTTTAGTCGAGACGGTGAAAGGAGACGATGAGCGCTAGCGAGCGAATGAAGCATCGGTGAGAGTGGGAATCAACTTGATGCTATTCTCCAATGAGGATTGTTGTCTAATGAGAATCAAGCATTCCTTTATAAATAGAGAGCCTTCCACAGTGAGAATCATTCCATCGTTGAATCGTACAAGTGACGGACGCACATTCTCTCTCTCTACATCCCTGTTTTGAAAATTAATAAGGATATGATTCTTACATTCTTGATGTTATTCAAAGGTTTATGAAAATTAATTCCTATGCTCAACACACATGCTAACCTAATGATGTTAGTTCAAGAGTTTTATTAGCACAACCTACATCCTTACCCCATCACACAAAAACTTACATTACTCAATGAGACTTTCCTCCATCTTGGCAGAGACGCGATAAGATTCAATTTTTCTCGTGATATCCACCATATCGAAGATTTAAGCAGTTACATTCGATGTCGAAGACAAACAGAAGTAGATTTTCATTCCCTGAAAAGTACACGTAAGATTCATTTCATTTACCTATGATGATCATGTGAATAGTCATTCAATGAACATGAGTCAATCAACACTTCGAAATGCTCAATGTCTGGATTATCGTGAGAGTCCTGAGCTGGAACTAACATCACCTGCAAAAGAAATTGGTCCTGATAAGGGCCACCAAGGGGCAAGACATGATAGAACCTCCACGCGGTTTGCCCTGGGCAGTCTTCAGACTGGCGAATACTATCATTAGGTTGAATCTGCTATCAGTCAACTTGAACGTTGCAAATGAAGTTCGGTGTAATACTTCCTTTCGACGGGCGTTCCTGTAAAGGGCGGCGGTGAAACCCGTAGCTATGTATACCGCAATGGACATTCGGCAATGGTCAATCTTGTTAAACCTCTCTGCGTCATGTTTGCAAGTGATTGCCTCTGTCTCAACGTAGTATGCATTCGCGCCAGGGCGACATTTAGCCAGCTGTCGAAGGTTGCCTTATAAACTATCCATTGCATACGTTATGAAAACCATGAGTTCTACCTGTCTCTATCAATGAGATGAATTGATGAATGGAATGAAATGGGAGGACACTCATGCGCCACACGCAACATAACACACTTCTCTCTTCCGTAGTCTAACAAGCTCTTTACACATGGATCGCAGTCGATTGCTATCCCAGAATCATGTAAGCTATCTTAATTTTATTTAACACTATTTCAGCTACCATCATCACCCATATGAAGTGTCATAAGATTTACAAGTTAGACTAAGCGTTCTACTATTTGTAAATGAAAGATATAGTTTCAACAGTTTACAGATTAAAAATAAAGTTTCAACAGTGTGTACGTTAGAAATAAAGTTTTATCTGTTTGTATGTTAAAAGAAAGTTTCATCAGTTAACAAGTTAAAAATAAAGTTTCAACAGTCTACAAGTTAAAAATAAAGTTTCAACAGTCTACCAGTTAAAAATAAAGTTTCAACAGTCTACAAATTAAAAAATAAAGTTTCAATAGTGTTCTTAAAACAAGATCATAAGATTTACTAGTTTGCAAGTTAGACTAAGGGTTCTACTATTTGTAAACTAAAAACATAGTTTCAACAGTTTGCAGATTAAAAATAAAGCTTCATTAGTGTATACGTTAGAAAGTCTTAGCTGTTTGTGTGTTAGAAATAAAATAAAGTTTCAACCGTTTACAAGTTAAAAATGAAGTTTCAATAGTGTGTATGTTAAGAATAAAGTTCTATCTGTTTATATGTTAGAAATAAAATGAAGTTTCACCAGTTTACAAGTTAAGAATAAAGTTTTATCTGCTTGCATGTCAGAAATGAAATAAAGTTTCACCAGTTTAAAAGTTAAAAATAAAGTTTCAATAGTGTGTATGTTAGAAATAAAGTTTCAATAGTGTGTATGTTAAGAATAAAGTTCTATCTGTTTGTATGTTAGAAATAAAAATGAAGTTTCACCAGTTTACAAGTAAAGAATAAAGTTTTATCTGTTTGTATGTCAGAAATGAAATAAAGTTTCACCAGTTTAAAAGTTAAAAATAAAGTTTCAATAATGTGTACGTCAGAAATAAAGTTTCAACCGTTATCGTTTACAAGTTAAAAATAAAGTTTCAATAGTGTGTATGTTAAGAATAAAGTTCTATCTGTTTATATGTTAGAAATAAAAATGAAGGTTCACCAGTTTACAAGTAAAGAATAAAGTTTTATCTGTTTGTATGTCAGAAATGAAATAAAGTTTCACCAGTTTAAAAGTTAAAAATAAAGTTTCAATAATGTGTACGTTAGAAATAAAGTTTCAACCGTTTACAAATTAAAAATAAAGTTTCAATAGTTTACAAGTTAAGAATAAAGTTTCAAAAGTGTGTATGTTAAGAAAAAAGTTCTATCTGTTTATATGTTAGAAATAAAATTAAGTTTCACCAGTTAAGAAGTTAAGAATAAATTTCATCTGCTTCTATGTTACAAATGAAATAAAGTTTCACCACTTTACAAGTTAAAAATAAAGTTTCAATAGTTTGCAAGTTAAAACTAATGTTTCAATAGTGCGTATGTTAAGAATAAAATTTTACCTGTTTGTATGTTAGAAATAAAAATGAAGGTTCAACCAGTTTACAAGTTAGGAAAAAAGTTTTATCTGCTTCTATGTCAGAAATGAAATAAAGTTTCAACCGTTTACAAGTCAAAAATAAAGTTTCAATAGTTTACAAGTTAAGAATAAAGTTTCAAAAGTGTGTATGTTAAGAATAAAGTTTTATCTGTTTATATGTTAGAAATAAAATGAAGTTTCACCAGTTTACAAGTTAAGAATAAATTTCATCTGCTTGTATGTTACAAATGAAATAAAGTTTCACCACTTTACAAGTTAAAAATAAAGTTTCAATAGTTTGCAAGTTAAAACTAATGTTTCAATAGTGCGTATGTTAAGAATGAAGTTTTATCTGTTTGTATGCTAGAAATAAAGGTGAAGGTTCACCAGTTTACAAGTTAGGAATAAAGTTTTATCTGCTTGTATGTCAGAAATGAAATAAAGTTTCAACCGTTTACAAGTTAAAAATAAAGTTTCAACAATGTGTACGTTAGAAATAAAGTTTCAACCGTTACCGTTTACAAGTTAAAAATAAAGTTTCAATAGTGTGTATGTTAAGAATAAAGTTCTATCTGTTTGTATGTTAGAAATAGAATGAAGTTTCACCAGTTTACAAGTTAAGAATAAAGTTCTATCTGTTTGTATGTTAGAAATAAAACAAAGTTTCAACCGTTAATAAGTTAAAAATAAAGTTTCAATAGTTTGCAAGTTAAAGCTTATGTTTCAATAGTGCGTATGTTAAGAATAAAGTTTTATCTGTTTGTATGTTAGAAATAAAATGAAGCTTCACCAGTTTACAAGTTAAGAATAAAGTTTTATCAGCTTGTATGTTAGAAATAAAATGAAGCTTCACCAGTTTACAAGTTAAGAATAAAGTTTTATCAGCTTGTATGTTAGAAATAAAATGAAGTTTCAACAGTTTACAAATTAAAAATAAAGTTTCAATAGTGTGTACGTTAGAAATACAGTTTCAACCGTTTACAAGTTAAAAATAAAGTTTCAACAGTGTCTACGTTAGAAATAAAGTTTTATCTGTTTGTAAAGTACGATCGTAGGATTTACTAGTTTGAAAGTTAGACTCAGCATTCTACTAGTTGTAAATGAAAAATATCGTTTCAACAGTTTACAGATGAAAATTAAGTTTCAATAGTGTGCACGTTAGAAATAAAGTTATGACTGTTTGTGTATGTGTGTGTGTGTCAGAAATAAAGTAAAGTTTCAACCGTTTACAAGTTAAAAATAAAGTTTCAACAGTGTGTACGTTAGAACTAAAGTTTTATCTGTTTATATGTTAGAAACAAAACAAAGTTTCAACAGTTTACAAGCTGAAAAATAAAGTTTCAACAGTTTGTACGTTAGGAATAAAGTTTTATCTGTTTGTAAGTTAGAAATAAAGTTTTAACTGCTTGTATGCTAGAAATAGAGGTATAACAGTTTATATGCTAGAAAGAAAGGTATAACTGTTTGTAAGAGAAGATCGTAAGATTTACTAGTTTGCAAGTTACACTCTGTTCTACTAGTTGTAAATGAAAAATATCGTTTCAACAGTTTACAGATTAAAGTAAAGTTTCAATAGTGTGTATCATGGAAATAAAGTTTAAGCGCATTGTGCGTTAGAAATAAAGTTTCAGCCGTTTACAAGTTAAAAATAAAGTTTCAACAGTGTGTACGTTAGAAATAAAGTTTTAGCTGTTTATATGTTAGAAACAAAATAAAGTTTCAACAGTTTGCAAGTTGAAAAATAAAGTTTCAACAGTGTGTACGTTAGAAATAAATGAAAGTAAGAACTTCATCGTATGAGTATTCAAAGCATGTTTTGTAAATCAAATGTGTGTCGTATTGACATGATAGAATCAAATGAACTTGACAAACGCGTTTGTCAAGCTTGATTCTATCATGTCAGTACGACACACATTTGATTTACAAAACATGCTTTGAATACTCATACGATGAAGTTCTTACCTTCATTTATTTCTAACGTACACACTGTTGAAACTTTATTTTTCAACTTGCAAACTGTTGAAACTTTATTTTGTTTCTAACATATAAACAGCTAAAACTTTATTTCTAACGTACACACTGTTGAAACTTTATTTTTAACTTGTAAACGGCTGAAACTTTATTTCTAACGCACAATGCGCTTAAACTTTATTTCCATGATACACACTATTGAAACTTTACTTTAATCTGTAAACTGTTGAAACGATATTTTTCATTTACAACTAGTAGAACAGAGTGTAACTTGCAAACTAGTAAATCTTACGATCTTGTCTTACAAACAGTTATACCTTTCTTTCTAGCATATAAACTGTTATACCTCTATTTCTAACATACAAGCAGTTAAAACTTTATTTCTAACTTACAAACAGATAAAACTTTATTCCTAACGAACACACTGTTGAAACTTTATTTTTCAGCTTGTAAACTGTTGAAACTTTGTTTTGTTTCTAACATATAAACAGATAAAACTTTAGTTCTAACGTACACACTGTTGAAACTTTATTTTTAACTTGTAAACGGTTGAAACTTTATTTTATTTCTGACACACACACACATACACAAACAGTCATAACTTTATTTCTAACGTGCACACTATTGAAACTTAATTTTCATCTGTAAATTGTTGAAACGATATTTTTCATTTACAACTAGTAGAATGCTGAGTCTAACTTTCAAACTAGTAAATCCTACGATCGTACTTTACAAACAGATAAAACTTTATTTCTAACGTAGACAATGCTGAAACTTTATTTTAACTTGTAAACGGTTGAAACTTTATTTCTAACGTACACACTATAGAAACTTTATTTTTAATTTGTAAACTGTTGAAACTTCATTTTATTTCTAACATACAAGCTGATAAAACTTTATTCTTAACTTGTAAACTGGTTGAACCTTCATTTTATTTCTAACATACAAACAGATGAAACTTTATTCTTAACATACGCACTATTGAAACATAAGTTTTAACTGGCAAACTATTGAAACTTTATCTTTAACTTGTTAACGGTTGAAACTTTGTTTTATTTCTAACATACAAACAGATAAAACTTTATTCTTAACTTGTAAACTGATGAAACTTCATTTTATTTCTAAAATACAAACAGATAGAACTTTATTCTTAACTTGTAAACTGGAAAAACTTCATTCTATTTCTAACATACAAACAGATAGAACTTTATTCTTAACATACACACTATTGAAACTTTATTTTTAACTTGTAAACGGTAACGGTTGAAACTTTATTTCTAACGTACACATTGTTGAAGCTTTATTTTTAACTTTTAAACTGGTGAAACTTTATTTCATTTCTGACATACAAGCAGATAAGACTTTATTCCTAACTTGTAAACTGGTGAACCTTCATTTTTATTTCTAACATACAAACAGATAAAACTTTATTCTTAACATACGCACTATTGAAACATTAGTTTTAACTTGCAAACTATTGAAACTTTATTTTTAACTTGTAAAGTGGTGAAACTTTATTTCATTTGTAATATACGAGTACAAGCAGATGAAATTTATTCTTAACTTGTAAACTGGTGAAACTTCATTTTATTTCTAACATATAAACAGATAGAACTTTATTCTCAACATACACACTTTTGAAACTTTATTCTTAACTTGTAAACTATTGAAACTTTATTTTTAACTTTTAAACTGGTGAAACTTTATTTCATTTCTGACATACAAGCAGATAAAACTTTATTCTTTTCTTGTAAACTGGTGAAACTTCATTTTATTTCTAACATATAAACAGATAGAACTTTATTCTTAACATACACACTATTGAAACTTCATTTTTAACTTGTAAACGGTTGAAACTTTATTTTTTTTCTAACACACAAACAGCTAAGACTTTCTAACGTATACACTAATGAAGCTTTATTTTTAATCTGCAACTGTTGAAACTATGTTTTTAGTTTACAAATAGTAGAACCCTTAGTCTAACTTGCAAACTAGTAAATCTTATGATCTTGTTTTAAGAACACTATTGAAACTTTATTTTTTAATTTGTAGACTGTTGAAACTTTATTTTTAACTGGTAGACTGTTGAAACTTTATTTTTAACTTGTAGACTGTTGAAACTTTATTTTTAACTTGTAGACTGTTGAAACTTTATTTCTAACTGGTCAACTGTTGAAATGATATCTTTCATTTACAAATAGTAGAACGCTTTGTCTAACTTGTAAATTTTATAACACTTCATATGGGTGATGATGGTAGCTGAAATAGTGTTAAATAAAATTAAGATAGCTTACATGATTCTGGGATAGCAATCGACTGCGATCCATGTGTAAAGAGCTTGTTAGACTACGGAAGAGAGAAGTGTGTTATGTTGCGTGTGGCGCATGAGTGTCCTCCCATTTCATTCCATTCATCAATTCATCTCATTGATAGAGACAGGTAGAACTCATGGTTTTCATAACGTATGCAATGGATAGTTTATAAGGCAACCTTCGACAGCTGGCTAAATGTCGCCCTGACGCGAATGCATACTACGTTGAGACAGAGGCAATCACTTGCAAACATGACGCAGAGAGGTTTAACAAGATTGACCATTGCCGAATGTCCCTTGCGGTATACATAGCTACGGGTTTCACCGCCGCCCTTTACAGGAACGCCCATCGAAAGGAAGTATTACACCGAACTTCATTTGCAACGTTCAAGTTGACTGATAGCAGATTCAACTTAATGATAGTATTCGCCAGTCTGAAGACTGCCCAGGGCAAACCGCGTGGAGGTTCTATCATGTCTTGCCCCTTGGTGGCCCTTATCAGGACCAATTTCTTTTGCAGGTGATGTTAGTTCCAGCTCAGCACTTTCACGATAATCCAGACATTGAGCATTTCGAAGTGTTGATTGACTCATGTTCATTGAATGACTATTCACATGATCATCATAGGTAAATGAAATGAATCTTACGTGTACTTTTCAGGGAATGAAAATCTACTTCTGTTTGTCTTCGACATCGAATGTAACTGCTTAAATCTTCGATATGGCGGATATCACGAGAAAAATTGAATCTTATCGCGTCTCTGCCAAGATGGAGGAAAGTCTCATTGGGTAATGTAAGTTTTTGTGTGATGAGGTAAGGATGTAGGTTGTGCTAATAAAACTCTTGAACTAACATCATTAGGTTAGCATGTGTGTTGAGCATAGGAATTAATTTTCATAAACCTTTGAATAACATCAAGAATGTAAGAATCATATCCTTATTAATTTTCAAAACAGGGATGTAGAGAGAGAGAATGTGCGTCCGTCACTTGCACGATTCAACGATTGAATGATTCTCACTGTGGAAGGCTCTCTATTTATAAAGGAATGCTTGATTCTCATTAGACAACAATCCTCATTGGAGAATAGCATCAAGTTGATTCCCACTCTCACCGATGCTTCATTCGCTCGCTAGCGCTCATCGTCTCCTTTCACCGTCTCGACTAAAGCTCTATTGTATTCTTCCATTGATAGGTGTGGTAAAACACGGGTGGGCAAATGTTGTGTGTCGTCGCGCCATTGATAATAATACTCCAACAGTAGGCGACCATGCTTGAATACGCGCCTTGGATATTTCAGCAAAGTCTCATCAATCAATTTCCTACTTTGAGTCACACTCATGAATACAATGTAGCAGACAAGCTCGTTGTGGGGAAGGGTGTGGGCATACACCAATGGTTGAATGTAGGTCGCAAGCATATCATCATTCATCATGAGTTGGAAGCCTATCACTGAGGGTAGCTCGACATATGTCCTTAGAGTCACCTAAACAATGTCCTCCATGCTCTGGGAAACTACCTGCACCATCGGCTGAATCGCTTCTCTCGTCGTCAAAAGAATGTACATAGCTCATGCACTCCAACTCTCTCAGTGCTGTAGGCGTATTTTATACCACCCACCCCTACGCTCCTCTGGTGTTAACTTTCGTTTAGCAAAAAAGTCGTCATGAAATTTCAACGACGGAGTAAAAGTTTGAGATGATACACTCCTGGCAAACTAACTCATGAAGTAGCTTTGCTGTGATACATTTCTATCCGCAAACATATGGTAATGTTAAAGTGAATCTAAAACTTTTCAGCTTATTAATTGTTCATCGTCGCATCAACGCTTTAACTCGTGAACAGTTATAATTTTATTTCAATTTACACTTAGTCTAACTTGTAAACTAGTAAATCTTGCGATCTTATTTTTACAAACAGTTATACCTTTATTTCTAACATACACACTACTGAAACTTTATTTCTAACTTGTAAACTCTTGAAACTTTATTTTGATATACAAACAGCTAAAACTTTATTTCTAACGTATACACCATTGAAACTTTATTTTTAACTTGTAAACTGGTGAAACTTTACTTTTTATGTTGTAAACTGATGAAACTTTATTTTGTTTCTAACATACAAACAGATAAAGCCTTATTTCTAACGTACACACTATTGAAACTTTGTTTCTAACTTGTACACTGGTGAAACTTTATTTTTAACTGGTAGACTGTTGAAACTTTATTTTTAACTTGTAGACTGTTGAAACTTTATTTCTAACTGGTCAACTGTTGAAATGATATCTTTCATTTACAAATAGTAGAACGCTTTGTCCAACTTGTAAATTTTATAACACTTCATATGGGTGATGATGGTAGCTGAAATAGTGTTAAATAAAATTAAGATAGCTTACATGATTCTGGGATAGCAATCGACTGCGATCCATGTGTAAAGAGCTTGTTAGACTACGGAAGAGAGAAGTGTGTTATGTTGCGTGTGGCGCATGAGTGTCCTCCCATTTCATTCCATTCATCAATTCATCTCATTGATAGAGACAGGTAGAACTCATGGTTTTCATAACGTATGCAATGGATAGTTTATAAGGCAACCTTCGACAGCTGGCTAAATGTCGCCCTGACGCGAATGCATACTACGTTGAGACAGAGGCAATCACTTGCAAACATGACGCAGAGAGGTTTAACAAGATTGACCATTGCCGAATGTCCCTTGCGGTATACATAGCTACGGGTTTCACCGCCGCCCTTTACAGGAACGCCCATCGAAAGGAAGTATTACACCGAACTTCATTTGCAACGTTCAAGTTGACTGATAGCAGATTCAACTTAATGATAGTATTCGCCAGTCTGAAGACTGCCCAGGGCAAACCGCGTGGAGGTTCTATCATGTCTTGCCCCTTGGTGGCCCTTATCAGGACCAATTTCTTTTGCAGGTGATGTTAGTTCCAGCTCAGCACTTTCACGATAATCCAGACATTGAGCATTTCGAAGTGTTGATTGACTCATGTTCATTGAATGACTATTCACATGATCATCATAGGTAAATGAAATGAATCTTACGTGTACTTTTCAGGGAATGAAAATCTACTTCTGTTTGTCTTCGACATCGAATGTAACTGCTTAAATCTTCGATATGGCGGATATCACGAGAAAAATTGAATCTTATCGCGTCTCTGCCAAGATGGAGGAAAGTCTCATTGGGTAATGTAAGTTTTTGTGTGATGAGGTAAGGATGTAGGTTGTGCTAATAAAACTCTTGAACTAACATCATTAGGTTAGCATGTGTGTTGAGCATAGGAATTAATTTTCATAAACCTTTGAATAACATCAAGAATGTAAGAATCATATCCTTATTAATTTTCAAAACAGGGATGTAGAGAGAGAGAATGTGCGTCCGTCACTTGCACGATTCAACGATTGAATGATTCTCACTGTGGAAGGCTCTCTATTTATAAAGGAATGCTTGATTCTCATTAGACAACAATCCTCATTGGAGAATAGCATCAAGTTGATTCCCACTCTCACCGATGCTTCATTCGCTCGCTAGCGCTCATCGTCTCCTTTCACCGTCTCGACTAAAGCTCTATTGTATTCTTCCATTGATAGGTGTGGTAAAACACGGGTGGGCAAATGTTGTGTGTCGTCGCGCCATTGATAATAATACTCCAACAGTAGGCGACCATGCTTGAATACGCGCCTTGGATATTTCAGCAAAGTCTCATCAATCAATTTCCTACTTTGAGTCACACTCATGAATACAATGTAGCAGACAAGCTCGTTGTGGGGAAGGGTGTGGGCATACACCAATGGTTGAATGTAGGTCGCAAGCATATCATCATTCATCATGAGTTGGAAGCCTATCACTGAGGGTAGCTCGACATACGTCCTTAGAGTCACCTAAACAATGTCCTCCATGCTCTGGGAAACTACCTGCACCATCGGCTGAATCGCTTCTCTCGTCGTCAAAAGAATGTACATAGCTCATGCACTCCAACTCTCTCAGTGCTGTAGGCGTATTTTATACCACCCACCCCTACGCTCCTCTGGTGTTAACTTTCGTTTAGCAAAAAAGTCGTCATGAAATTTCAACGACGGAGTAAAAGTTTGAGATGATACACTCCTGGCAAACTAACTCATGAAGTAGCTTTGCTGTGATACATTTCTATCTGCAAACATATGGTAATGTTAAAGTGAATCTAAAACTTTTCAGCTTATTAATTGTTCATCGTCGCATCAACGCTTTAACTCGTGAACAGTTATAATTTTATTTCAATTTACACTTAGTCTAACTTGTAAACTAGTAAATCTTGCGATCTTATTTTTACAAACAGTTATACCTTTATTTCTAACATACACACTACTGAAACTTTATTTCTAACTTGTAAACTCTTGAAACTTTATTTTGATATACAAACAGCTAAAACTTTATTTCTAACGTATACACCATTGAAACTTTATTTTTAACTTGTAAACTGGTGAAACTTTACTTTTTATGTTGTAAACTGATGAAACTTTATTTTGTTTCTAACATACAAACAGATAAAGCCTTATTTCTAACGTACACACTATTGAAACTTTGTTTCTAACTTGTACACTGGTGAAACTTTATTTTTAACTTGTTAACTGATGAAACTTTCTTTTAACATACAAACAGATAAAACTTTATTTCTAACGTACACACTGTTGAAACTATATTTTTAATCTGTAAACTGTTGAAATGATATTTTTCATTTACAAATAGTAGAACGCTTTGTCCAACTTGTAAATTTTATAACACCTCATATGGGTGATGATGGTAGCTGAAATAGTGTTAAATAAAATTAAGATAGCTTACATGATTCTGGGATAGCAATCGACAGCGATCCATGTGTAAAGAGCTTGTTTAGACTACGGAAGAGAGAAGTGTATTATGTTGCGTGTGGCGCGTGAGTGTCCTCCCATTTCATTCCATTCATCAATTCATCTCATTGATAGAGACAGGTAGAACTCATGGTTCTCATAACGTATGCAATGGATAGTTTATAAGGCAACCTTCGACAGCTGGCTAAATGTCGCCCTGGCGCGAATGCATACTACGTTGAGACAGAGGCAATCACTTGCAAACATGACGCAGAGAGGTTTAACAAGATTGACCATTGCCGAATGTCCCTTGCGGTATACATAGCTACGGGTTTCACCGCCGCCCTTTACAGGAACGCCCATCGAAAGGAAGTATTACACTGAACTTCATTTGCAACGTTCAAGTTGACTGATAGCAGATTCAACTTAATGATAGTATTCGCCAGTCTGAAGACTGCCCAGGGCAAACCGCGAGGAGGTTCTATCATGTCTTGCCCCTTGGTGGCCCTTATGAGAGCCGGTGGTTCGTTCTCGGGGGTCTTCATCAGCAATCTTACTCCATACCGATTCTGCTGAGAAAGAGTCGAAACCGTTCAACCTCAGCAGTGTCGACTTCCATGCTAGTTGGTACGTGAGTGGAGGGTGGAATGTAGCGCCATTCCATTGGATTGACAACACTTGCTGTCATCGCATTGCCAATCTGAGCAAGATTGTTGTGGACTCTGTCTTGCTCCTCTATTCTAGCAAATTCATTAAATAAATTTCGCGGTCTTAACTGTGGTCCGCGAGGAGAGCTGACTGCAGCGTTTGGTGTCTCCATGATTGAAATGAAATGAAATGAGAGGTAGTGGTTTATATACCCCTCTAACGCGACGCAACGTTCAAGTTGACTGATAGCAGATTCAACTTAATGATAGTATTCGCCAGTCTAAAGACTGCCCAGGGCAAACCGCGAGGAGGTTCTATAAAATCTTGCCCCATGGTGGCCCTTATCAGAGCCGTTTGTGGCGTTCTCGGGGTGTGGGGTAGGGACTCAGGCTTGCTGTTTCGACTGCGGCTCCGGCAACGGGGTGGGTGGTCGCTTCTCTTGGATGTCTGTAAAGAAGGAAGTAGTGAGTTATCATCTTACATTTTAATTTAGTCATTTTTACTTACAGATCTTCTCGGACGCTTCCTCATAAAGGAAATTCGAGATCGGATCACGATGATCGAAGGTGAAGTGTAGACACTCCACCCCTTTCTTCACCAAAGAGTAGCTTTTCTCCCCTCTTCCACGCTCGTACAAGAGAGGAGTTTCTGCTACTCTCCCCTTTCTAATAGGGATGTGCAGAGGACTGGAACGCACCCTTCGATCGCGATCCACCAACTGCGCCGAACGGTGCAGCTCGTGGGTCGTCTCGACAACCTTAGCCATCTGCACACGGAGTCTCTCCACTTCCTCCTTCAACCTTCGTATCTCCTTCTCCCTACTTTCCCTCTCTGCTAGCAAAGCCTCTTCTCTGGCTTTCCCCTCGAGAGTCTTGAGCCTCTCCTGCTCCAACTCGCCATCCCGCTCGCTTAATCTCTCCTTCACCTTCTTCATCTCTCCGGCCACGTTCTTTAGGTCCTCATACTTTGCCTTGTATGAGAAGGCCTCCTCCTTCAACTTCTCCACCTCTTTCTTTAGTTTCTCCCGTTCGGCGATCACCGGCGGGCGCTTGACAAAATTGCGACATTGCGTTGCAATTCCGCTCGCAGTTACGGCTGTAGGGGTCTCGCGATCGAGGTCGACGTTCTCGATAGGTTGCGACTGTAGCTCTCTCTCCTCCTCCTCACTATCGCTGCTGGACAGCGAGCTCTCGCTACTAAGTGAGGATACAGCGGCAATCGCTTCAATGGCGGATTGTAGCTCCAAAGAACGGAGCTCAGTGGCGAAGAGTGAACTCCGTTCTTCTTCGCCTACTTCGCCTGTTTGACACTCGCTGTGTTGTGAGTGCCAATCCTCCTGCCGCTCACTTAAACGACTGACTTTGTGGGCTCCGCAATAGTAGCGAGCGACCCCTATCTGTTTCTTGCTAGTGCAAGCGTGTTTCTTGAAGGCGTCAGCTCGGAGTACCTTCCGGCATTGACACAGTTTGAAACTGGTCTTCATATTATTGTATTTCGGCATTTCTGAAGCGAAAAACGGAAAACAATGATTTTACACTTAGTGAGGAATGATAGATTTGAGTATAGCGAGTGGCACTCGATCCCGTCGACAGCCCGAAGGCCTTGTACTGATCACTAGGGAAGTGATAGATCTTCCCCGATACCCGCTATTTACAGCTGAAGACATCATTGTCACTGCCCCGAAGTGGTAACAGCAACGCCAAGTCAGAGGTAGTGATCAGTAGCTGGGATCTAACCCCTCAAAGCTGCCTTAGACTTAGTTAAATTTGAAATCTGATAGCAGATTTGAACTCAGCATACTTGAAAACCTTGAGGAAACATCCCAAGTTATTGCTTTGATAGCAGCTTGATAGCAAGCCGTAGAGAGCTTGATTCACCAGCGTTTTGCAATGGAGATGTTTAGAGGCCACCCATGACAAGATAGCTAAGACTCAACCGATTGGCGTTCAAAGTGCTACGTTGAGAACTGTGTCAAATGCCCAACATGAGACATGAGTTGTCCCAGCGGTTACGGTCTAAACTATGACACACTCCCTTGCCACACTTATCACTACGGCATCGTCCGCCGTCCCGAAGGAACACCCTGTCAGTGGAATATTACAGCAAAACTCTCCGTGTCTTGCTCGCTTTCAGTGAAAAGCCGCTTATACCATGAGAAGACTGGCTCAGACATGAAAACCTGTAGAGTTGGTAAGAGGTTGACAGACTTTGATAGAAGCTTGATAGCAAGCCGTAGAGAGCTTGATTCACCAGCGTTTTGCAATGGAGATGTTTAGAGGCCACCCATGACAAGATAGCTAAGACTCAACCGATTGGCGTTCAAAGTGCTACGTTGAGAACTGTGTCAAATGCCCAACATGAGACATGAGTTGTCCCAGCGGTTACGGTCTAAACTATGACACACTCCCTTGCCACACTTATCACTACGGCATCGTCCGCCGTCCCGAAGGAACACCCTGTCAGTGGAATATTACAGCAAAACTCTCCGTGTCTTGCTCGCTTTCAGTGAAAAGCCGCTTATACCATGAGAAGACTGGCTCAGACATGAAAACCTGTAGAGTTGGTAAGAGGTTGACAGACTTTGATAGCAGCTTGATAGCAAGCCGTAGAGAGCTTGATTCACCAGCGTTTTGCAATGGAGATGTTTAGAGGCCACCCATGACAAGATAGCTAAGACTCAACCGATTGGCGTTCAAAGTGCTACGTTGAGAACTGTGTCAAATGCCCAACATGAGACATGAGTTGTCCCAGCGGTTACGGTCTAAACTATGACACACTCCCTTGCCACACTTATCACTACGGCATCGTCCGCCGTCCCGAAGGAACACCCTGTCAGTGGAATATTACAGCAAAACTCTCCGTGTCTTGCTCGCTTTCAGTGAAAAGCCGCTTATACCATGAGAAGACTGGCTCAGACATCATTGAAAATGCTTTCATTGACTGCAGCAGGGTCGAAAACCCCAGAAAACCTCCAAAAGTAGTGAATTTAAATTTTTCAACTTTTAACACTACTTATGAAATTTTATAAGTAGTCTATCACTTAGGGCAGGTTAATAGCGACCGAACCTTTTTTGAATCAAGTCAAACAGACTTGTAGAAGCAAAGTTACAAGCTTTTAAAGTTTTGGAGTCTTTTATGGCCTGGAGACGAAGGCCATCTCCTGGCTAACCTCTAAGTCTGACGCCTTAGCTGATATCAGCAATGAAATTTTCTAAGTCGGTTTCTTTCAGAAACCCGGAATTTGGAATGTCCGAAGCTATCATCGGAGCTCAGAGAGACGACTTACCGTTGGCAATCTCTCGTCTGAATGACAAGTCTCTGTCGGTTCCCAGCTTATATAGTGTGTGGCGATCAGCTGATGACGTAATACCCATCATCCAAACACTAAAATCCGTCTATCTCCGGTTCTAGTGCTCCGATTGAGCTGAAAATACACCATTTCCAAGTAGAATTTGACGCTGAATCCGAATCTGGCCTCCGTTTTCCCATCCGATGCTTCGTTTTGGCGCTACAGCCCACAGCCATCGCAAAAATTCTAACTCTGTCGTTTTTTCGAAAAATGTTCAAAATTTTTCTCTCCGATTGACTTGAAACTCTCCGATTGACTTGAAACTTACCATGTTGATAGAGAATTTGATGCTGATTCCAAATCTGAAATCCGTTTTGCTCTCCGATGCTTCGTTTTGGCGCTACAGCCCAAAACGTCCAAAATTCTAACTCTCGTTTTTTTCGCCAATCTCCCAAATCTTAAATGGCGTCTCACATCTAAACGAAGACAGACATGAACAAGCCGATTCTTTCAGTGAAATTGTCTCACTCTTAGCTTTCAAACGAGGTATTGCACGACAAAATCCGTCCACTGGAAGCCAAGATCGAAGCGAGCTCTCCAGAGGGGGGGGACGTCAGCGAAACTTTTTCTCTCCGATTGACTTGAAACTCAGCATACCGATGCAGAATTTCATGCTGATTCCAAATCTGAAATCCGTTTTCCAATCCGATGCTTCGTTTTGAAGCAACAGCCCAAAACGTCCAAAATTCTAACTCTGTCGTTTTTCGCCAATGTCCCAAAATCTTAAATGGCGTCTCACATCTAAACGAAGACAGATATGAACAAGCCGTTTCTTTCAGTGAATTTGTCTCACTCTGAGCTTTCAAACGAGCTATTGCACGACTTTCTACGATCACTAGAAGCAAAGTTGGAAGGTCGGTGCCGAGGGGGGACGTCAGCGAAACTTTTTCTCTCCGATTGACTTGAAACTCACCATACCGATGCAGAATTTCAACGCCCAAAACGACCAAAATTCTAACTCTGTCGGTTTCTCGAAAATCATCACACACTATAGCCTTAAGTCAAAACCTAGCGGTCGCCCAAGTCCACCACGACACTCTGTCGTTCCAGAGGGGGGGACGTCAGCGAACCTTTCGGACCCACTTGGCCGGCACACCACGACACTCTGTCGTTCCAGAGGGGGGGAGTCAGACTCGAAGCACCACGGCGGCCGATCACGACACTCTGTCGTTCCAGAGGGGGGGCGCGCCGGTCGAGTGTTCGCCGTTTTCTTACTACTAGTATTCACTGAAGCTGTTTTGGGAAATAACCATACATCGATGTTCATCGCGTCCTTTTAATCCAAACGCTTTGCAGTTGTAAAAGAACACTGCTCTGATAAGCCCAGCAGAGTCGGTCATAGAAAATGCACCACTGTGCCACAAGGCAGTTTCATCATCAATTGACACTGGATCAGCCTTCTTCCGAGCACTGCCTATGCCTCTGGCAGTAAGGTCTTTCATGCGGGCATCCAGGGAACGTAAGAAATACTTGAACGAGTTGTCCTCTTTGTCCATTGGGTTGCAATCGGGTCGTTCTTCTCTTAACAGTCTGGAAAAGCCACATACTACGTTGCACAGAGTATTGGGTGGATATTCGCTTCCGTCTTTTCGGCGAATTTCATATACAAAGTACTTTAATGCATAAGCTATTTCAGATTTTGATGCTGTCCATATGTCTTCAACTGATGGAACTTTCCGTTTGACGACGACAATCTCGTGGAGCATTAAATTCACAATAAATCTAATCTAGTTAAATATCACTCTATCAAACAAAGAATATTCGCGACTGGTATTACTGAAAAAAGTTATTTGACAGTAGTATGTAATACACATATTTTTTTGCCATGTGACTTAAAGCTGCACATACCAAATACATACCAGAGGCATACGAAAGTAGTAAATAAAACTCCACCACTGGACCGCGCAAGATGGACGCCATCGCTGACGTCCCCCCCCTCCTGTCAGCCGAGTCGGTCGTGGTGAGCCGCCATGTTGCTTCGAATCTGACGTCCCCCGTCCTGTCAGTAGAGTCGGTCGTGGTGAGCCGCCGTGTTGCTTCGAGTCTGACGTCCCCCCCCTCTGGCCGGCCGACGTAGCGAGCGGTGGTTTGTGATGCGCTCTCCAGGTTGGCGTGGTGTGCCGGCCAGGTTGGGAGGGTGGAATGTCGTAGCTCACCTGAAAAAATCCTAAGTGTCAGAGTGGCTTTGTATGGTCAAAATTTTGAAAATTTTCCAAAGTGTGGCATTTCGACCTGGGACCCTGACCAAAGTTTGTTTCATCAAATTTCACTGACCCCCCCCGACAGCGATCTTCTAACTTTGGTTCTAGTGGACGGATTTTGTCTTACAGCTACAGAAAGAGGAGAAAAAACTGCTCGGTGACATTTTTTGTTGCGAGTCAATCGGACCAGTCGTTCAAAAGTTAGAGCTGTTACAAGATTTTAGGTCGGAGCTCACCTGAAAAAATCCGAAGTGTCAGAGTGGCTTTGTATGGTCAAAATTTTGAAAATTTTCCAAAGTGTGGCATTTCGACCTGGGACCCTGACCAAAGCATTTTGCATCAAATTTCACTGACCTCCCCCCCTCGGCACCAATCTTCCAATTTTGCTTCTAGTGATCGTAGAAAGTCGTGCAATAGCTCGTTTGAAAGCTCAGAGTGAGACAAATTCACTGAAAGAAACGGCTTGTTCATGTCTGTCTCCGTTGAGATGTGAGACGCCATTTAAGATTTGGGAGATTGGCGAAAAACGACAGAGTTAGAATTTCCCAAGAAACAGCTCCAGCGGGCGAACGAAGGCTCGGATTGGTAAACGGAGGCCAGATTTGGAATCAGCTTGATGTTATTGTCCAATGAGGATCATCATCCAATGAGAATCAAGCATTTCTATATAAATAGCGAGCCTTCCACAGTGAAAATCATTCCTTCGTTGAATCACACGCGTGACGGACGCACATTTTCTCTCTCTCCCTCTATTATCTCTCTATCATCCAACTAAAATGGTAAGTCGCTACTTCCCTCCCTCCCTTGAACGTAAACTTAATACTATCTTTTTCGTTTTCAGGCATCTACTCCATCTGCTGCACTAGTAGGACAAAATGGCGGTCAAACGTTGCAAGGTTCGCTACGATCAGATCATCTACAACTGAGGGCAGTGGAAGAAACAACCAAGGTACATAATCCTACACCGCTACAGCGTAAATTTAGACAAGTCTTGCGTTATGACGATCATAGCGTAGTACTCCAAACGGGAATGCTCCCTTCCACGGATGTCAAGATAATGCACAATCAGTATGGGGACTACATACCGATCCCCGTGAGTCCGTACATTCGCCGCCAACTTGATATTATTGAGGAGTACGTGACATTAAATATGGACATTCCTACTCCTCTTGCTCAAGAGTGGAAGGCGAGAGATGACAAGGATACTCCCTATAGAAAGATTTGGGATGGTAATCACATTTGCCTACCGGTATCACATTGGTGTACTTACTATAAGAAGGAGGGAGATCATTCAACATCCATCACATGCGACAAGCTCGGAGAAGGTACTTGGGATATCCTTTTCAAAGTGAATGGGCTATATTATGGTCGGCACAAGGATAATAAAATAGCCTCGCTCTCCATGCATATGGAATCTATCCTATATATTCCAAAACCACCCAACGTGGATGACATAATTGATCAAATCCTTAACAGCAGTGGTGCGAAGCGCAAGTCGGAGAAGAATGCTGCCTCAAAACGCAAATCAAAGAAGGAGAATTACTAGTCCTTTCCTAACTCTACCCTATGACAATTCGCTTATGTGCTTTGAGTGTCGTAGACGTGGTCTTATTAGATACATTTTACTTCTTCGTTGCCATCATATCATTTGTGTATTTTGTCGTGAAAAGCATCGATGTAATTCTTCATTTTGTAATATGTTATAGAACGTTTCCTTAGATGTGTAAATTTCCGTTTTAGGCTTCTATCATCATTTTTATGGATTGTGAGGGTGAACTTGTACAGGAGCTCAGTGCTATTGCTATGAACAATTGGACATATCAAATTGTTAGTGTCTATCATCAACATGCCAACTGCGATCCCAATGTTGATCAATGGGCGAGAAAACACATTCATGGACTTAATCTGAAATATTTGCAAGACTATGGCTTTTCTTGTGAGAGTGCTCTTCTTATTGACTTTAAACGATGGTTAGCTGCTTTCAATGTTATACGCATCTTTTGTAATAATCCTGGTAAGGAGAGGAAAGTATTTCCCAATCTAATCATTGATGACATTTTGCTCCCACCTTGGGATAGTAGAGTGAATCAACACTACCATGAAGTCACGAAACGTTTTAAGGATTTGTGTGTTCCTATTTTGTCTATTCGTTGTAGTAGCTACGTTCATAACCAATGCTTCTTTCCTCCTTACCTCAACACTGCCAAAGTCCTGTATGATTATCATTGCTCGCTGTATGATAGTTACCAGCTGTATCTATTTTATCTGTTTCAAACCATTGATTTATAATGCATGCTTGTTACCGTTATTCAATAAATGTTACTATGAGAAGAGTTGTTTTCATGCAATGGATGGGTTAGATAAAGGGCGATCATGTCTTTCTCAAACGACTGCGGAACATTACATTTTCATAGGCAAAGTTTAAAAGGAGCTGTTCCAGATTATGTGATAAATTTTCATAAAGATGAGACCGACATCGAAGCAGTGGTCGATGATGCTAGCACTCTATTTCTAGAGTTAATGAATACATTCTCTGATAGCATTGTCATGGCGCGATTAGTTGCGAAAATTAAGTTTAGTCATTTTGGAAAGGAAGAGGTGGAAAGTCGCTCTTTCCATTTTGCTTCTTATTCAATGGAAGTGGTAGATCACCCCGAAGAATTTTTTAAAAGACATATGATAAAAATTGCTGAACGTCTTAACGCATTTAACCATCATGGTAGCAGTCTAGTGATTGAAGCGATTTCAGATATTCACATTCAACATTCTATAAAGAAAAATTGAAAATGCAGTGGTACTTGATTGTAGCACAACTGGTTTTCGAGCTATGCTTGCTCACTCTCGAAGTATATTCCTTCTGTACATGCGTCTATTATTTAGAAAAGGCTAGCAAGTTCATATCTTCAAAAAGACTTGCTATAGACATCAGTAACGGTGAAACTATGTGTTGCGATGTATGTAAGCGAAAGGATGGAAATGAAAAGCGCATCTTCAAGAGATGTAAGCATGCTTTTGTCAACGCTGTTTCATACGTAATTGCATTCAACTTTGCAAATGTAACCACTGTGATATTGCTCATTTCGAGTGTCACTTATGCCGCAATAGTTAGTACCTATGCAAATGTGGTAAAGACAGGTTTTAGCAAAGACTAACACGGAAAATGGCGAAACGTAAAAGTCAAAAGTCTTCAAAGTTTTCTTCAGCCATTCAAGCTCTCCGACGAATGAAAGCAAATCAGCGATACAATGCTATACGACATGCTAACGATAAATTCATTCGTGAAATTATTTCTCATGTGAGGAAGTTGAGGACGAAGAAATTAGCACCAAAACAACGAAAGTTACTAAAGCGATATGCTACGAAATTGCGTTTCATCTCCAATCCTAAAGTCACCCTTCAAAGAAAGAGGGAAATTCTAACACAAAAGGGCGGTTTCCTTCCAGCGTTACTACCGATGCTAGCTCCTATCGTGGGCAACGTATTGGGTAATATCTTTGGCTCTAGACGTTAATTATGCAAATGTGAATCTCAAAGTATTATAATGGATTTCAGACTTTAATGTGATAAAGTTCTGACTGTATCAGGTCCATCTCATGCAGGTAAAACTGTTTTCACGCTGAATTTATTGGATAAAAGAAGGGAGTTGTTTAAGGAACCTATCAATCGAGTGATTTGGTGTTATGGTATTTATCAACCGTCGCTGTTTCAGGAATTGCAAAGTCGCAACTTTATTCGACATGAAGGAATTATTCCAGTGGATAAACTTCAGTCTAATGATGTTGTTGTATTGGATGATTTATTAAAAGAAAGTAAGAATTCAAAAGATGTTACAGATATGTTCACTCGCGCAGCACATCATAAAAGGTGCTTTATCATCTATATCACACAAAATTTGTTTCCTGATGGAAAAGAAGCTCGTACACGAAACCTGAATACACACTATTATGCTATTTTCAAGAATCCGCGAGATAAAAGTCAATTTGAAATTTTAGCGCGACAAGTTGCACCCAGAGGATCAAAAGCCTTAATTGAAATTTTTCAAGCAGCTACTGAAAAACCACACGGTTACTTATTCATTGACTTTACGCAAGAGTGTCCGGAAGAATTTAGATTTCGAAGTGATATTTTGAAAACTCCCATGATTATCTACAAACTATGAGTTCTTATTCTCGCATGATTGTTATTCCTCAGGATGAACATGTACAATTGACTGCCATGCAGCAAGTAAAGCAACCTCTTGCAAATCAAATGTATAGGAAAGAAATAGATTATCAGCAAAATGTTCACATCAAAGATCCACATCGTGCTGTATTATTACAATCGGAAACTGTTGAGCAACTAAAAAATTTGAAGAATAAGATGCGTGACTCTGTATCGACTGCTGCACCTTTAGCATCTCGCGCACATGCCATATCTCTTTTCAACAGTATTGAACCCCATCTCAATGTAAATGATAGAGGAGAAATCATTACAGATGAAAATAAAGTGATTGATGCTTCACGTTATGAAGACTTGATTCAGTATGCGACACGTAGAAAGTGCCGTCAGGGCTATGTTCCACCTGGTTGGACATACTTTCTTAAACTATTGAAAAAGCATAATGTACCAAAATTTGCTTTGAATAATGAGACATTGAAAGAACTTGATTCAACAGTGGCCACTGCTTCAATGCTCAGACGATGAAAATGCCAACAAATTGGTTTAAGACGTCACCTGCTACATCCCCTCCCACACTCACTAAGCAAACAAGAGGAAGAAATCGACGTAGATCTACATCGCCACTAAAACTAGTAAAAGGAAAACGTAAAACAGCTCCTCCCAAGAAATACATGTTCTCAGACTATTAATATGAAGCAGATGTGTTGATTGCCATGTAATGAACCGCCAGAGGTGAATGTCGTTGTCACTTGCACTTGCTGCGCCAGCTCTCACAATGAAACCCCTAAGCAATGTGAACACGATCGCAAAACCGCTAAAGCTAAATGCTGCAGTTGTTGTAACTGTAGAAAGGCAAGAAAACAAAAAGATGAGAAGGAGGAAAAATAGTCAGTCGTCATCGACTGAACGTTTGAAGTCAATCTATTATGATGTAAAACATCCGGCAGGATTTGCATCTATCAAGAAATTATCAAAAGCGAGTGGTCTTCCACAATCACAAGTGAAACGATGGTTAAAAGGTCAGGCTATCTATACACTCCACAAACAAGCGAAAAAGAAGTACCTCACCCGCCATTATATTGTTCATGACATCGATGAACAGTGGCAAGCAGATTTGTGTGATGTTGCCTCCATTTCAAAACATAACTCGGGTAACAATTTTATTTTAACCGTCATTGATATTTTCTCGCGTTATGCGTGGGCTCAACCTTTAAAAACTAAAGAAGGGAAAGGAGTAGCAAAAGCATTCCAAACAATTTTTCGAGGAGGTCGCATTCCAAAAAGAATTCAGAGTGATCAAGGAAAAGAGTTTGAAAATCAGCATGTGAGAAGATTATTTGAGAGGCATGACATTGAGTTGTTTAGTGTAAAGAGTGCTTATAAAGCTGCTCTCGTTGAACGTTTTAATCGCACATTAAAAAATCGCTTGTGGCGACATTTTACTGCCAACTTGACACAAAATTGGACAAAGGTTCTACAAGATACACTCCATGCCTACAATCACTCTATCTATCGTTCTATTGGACTCAGACCAGTAGATGTAAATGCTGACAATGTAGATAAAGTGCGCGAGTCATTCCAACGTAAACGCACTCATGTGAAAAGTGATGTGAAAATTGGTGATAAAGTTCGTATCTCAAAAGTGAAGAGTGTTTTTGCTAAAGGGTACCTTCCGAATTGGACAGAGGAGGTATTTACAGTATCAAGGATTGATCAAAAAGACTCTCCCGCCACCTACAAGTTGAAAGATTACGATAATGAAGAAATTGAGGGTAGCGTTTACCGCGATGAGATTGAGGTAGTCACTGAAAGTGAAACATATTTGGTAGAGAAAATCATTGGATGTAAAAAACGACAAGGTGAAGAAAGAATGGTGTCTTGTTAAATGGACTGGTTGTCCTTCAAGTATGAACTTTTGGATGCGTCGTGCCGACATCTTTCATCTAAGTGATCGACAGTGATTCATGCAAAGTTGTAACTAACAATGTTTAGGGTTTGAGCTATGAATCCAACTGCCTCATTTTATTCACGACCCTCCTATGTAAGTGGTGGAGGACAAATTTACATCGGCGCTCGCCGCCGTCGTGGAGGTAGCATACTTGGTGCACTGAAATCTGTTGTAGCACCTCTCATATCCAATGTCGGAAGATCTTTAAAACGAAATGTTTTAAGTAATGCCGTTGGCTTTGCTGGTGATGTTGCTAGTGATCTTTCCAGAGGTAGACGTTTTAAGAGCAGTTTGTTGAATCGTGGGAAGGAACGCGGTTTAAAAACATTGAAGCAGACCTTTGCTGGTGTTACTCAAGGAAAGAAATCGCCTAAACAAATGAATAAAGGAAGAAGGAAACATCGCGGAGCTGGTAAGGTGCGATCTTCAGTCAAAAGGCATTCACGCAAACGTCGCAGAGGCTCTAATCATTCATCAAGCGCTAAACGACGACGCTGCCATAACTTCTAATCATGGAGTGTAAAACTTCCGGGTTTTGTTTGTTTGATCAACAAGCCATACAGACAGATATTCTTAGTTCAAGTATTGTAGATTATCATCCTCGAACAGCTGAGAATGCTGGCCCCATTGAATTTGTTATTCCTGGTGGTAGTAATGACTACATAGATTTGAGTTATGCGATGGTTGATTTGAGGTTTAGAATTCAGACGATACACATAAAGTTGGACTGAACAATTTACCATTGACTACATTACTTCGCGATGTTTCTCTAACGATTGGAGAGCAGCAGGTGGAAGGTAGCCAAAGCGATTATCCCTATAAAGCATATTTCAATCATGTATCACAGTTTCATCCAGCAGCACAAAAAAGTCATATGGAAGCCATGGGATGGTACAGAGATGAAGCAGGAAAATTTGATGTTGAAACAAACAGTGGCTTTGTAAAGCGATCTGCTATGATTAAAGATAGTAAAGTATGTCAGCTATATGGTCCGCTGAATTTAGACTTCTTTAGACAGTCAAAGTTTTTACTCTGTAATACCAGCATGTGACTCAAGCTGACATTGAATAAGCCTGAATTTGCGCTGAATGCATTTGCTAAAGTTGACAATTTTAGAATTCATGTGGAAGATATTGCACTTTACATTCGTCGAGTAGTACCGAATCCAAGTGTCATTAGAGGACATGCTGAAGGTCTTAACCGCCAAAATGCCATTTACCCCGTTCAGCATACAAAGCTTCTCACCTTTACAATTCCGAAAGATCAAAAGAGTTTCATGAAAGATGGCCTCTTTCCATCGGAAGCACCGAAGCTCCTCATGGTGGCAATGGTTGAAAATGATGCATTTAATGGTAATATAAAGAAGAATCCTTTCAATTTTAAACACAATCAGTTAAGTGAAATTGCTTTACGTGTAAATGATGTCAGTCATCCTGGTCCACCCTACAAACCAGATTTTGTTGCGAATCAATTTATGCGCAGTTATGTTGATTTTATGGATGTCTTTGGCTTTTACAATACGGATGACACCAACGGACTCACTATGAAAGAGTTTAAGAGTGGATATACTATTTATGCATTTGATTTGACTGCTGACAGCGATATTAGTGCACCCTATCGTCAAGCGAACGTGCCTCATCATATTCGTTTGGATTTGACGTTCAAAAGAACACTACCTGAGACGATCAATGTATTAATTTATGCAGTCTTCGATTCAAATATTGAAATTACAAAGTATCGTGACGTGATTCTTCAGTATAATCGTTAATGAGTTGGTTGACTGCTGACGATATTAAAACTAAAGTACAGCGTAATGCAGACGAAGCGACGTTGAAAGCTTTCGATAATGTCTATTCGCTCGATACCTTACCACCTGCAGTAAATCACTATCCCATCTTTATTGTGCTAAACACTCATTCGCAGAATTTAGGCAATGAGCATTGGAAAGCGATCTTTATTGGAGAAGACCGACGTGGTGAACTATTTGACTCTCTTGCTCAACCTCCAAATATACCAACACAGCAGTGGTTGAGAAAACATACGCGTCAATATCAGCGAAATGAACGCATACTACAACATCCACTTTCATCAACGTGTGGTGCTTTTGTACTGTACTTCATCTTAAAACGTTTACATGTATCTCGATATGTATCTGTTATTCAAAACTTTTCATGTAATCCATCCTCTAATGAAAAAATCATTTGTAAGTTCTATCATGATTTGAAATAAAAACATCATGTTGGAAAAATTGTTTTTTATTTTACAATCCGCTGGGTTCGTACATACTCGATGAGATAGTCTAGGATCACATTTGCTTGTACATGAGATTTTAGTCCAGTAATGATCACTTTACTATTATGAAAGATTGCAACATGCACAGGTAACCAACAACTAATGAGAGCTGCAGGAAAAAGTTCGGGTTCATAACACAAATTGTAACTGCTGGTACGAATCTTCAAAAATGATACACTTTCACTCAATTGAGTAGAGATCACCATATTGTCCACAGTCAGATTCGACATCACACACCTCTCCCTCTTCCATATCCGACGTAGTAGTCTCTGTAGCTCTAAGCGCATTGACTGCGCCGATGAATGAGAAAGGGCGCCGAGAATCTGTACAGTCCCATTTGGGAAGAGTTGAAGATTCAGTGAATTGTTCATCTTCACCACTAGCATTTGAGGACGGCCCGGGTAATACTTGCTGTTTGGAAGGTGTTGGTGTAATGTTGTGAGATCGATTTTGGTGTAGAGTCTGAAGCGACGGAGAATGTTGACGATGGTGTAGCGATGGCGCTTCATGATGAAGAAATGAGTAAATTGAGCGATGTACCTTCCTTTTATACTTTTCCCAAATACCTTGATGAAATGTGAAGTTAGTATGGAGTTGGGAATGATAGAGTTGAATTCGACGTTTGTTGACGCGCAACCAGATGCGATTTCCAATACGTGAATGTCTTTTCATATAGAAGTATTTCAAATCCTTCATGATATGATGTAGAGATTGAAAATGACGATAAGATAAAGCAAACTCTCTTCTCACATTTCCAGTTGAATCTTTGAAATAGACGTTTCGATCATGATCCGTTTCAATACGTTGTAGGGAATCTAATTTCCAACTCATGGTGCGTGGTAGTCATGTCTGATTAAGATTTGCATAGTAGGGCGATGAACTCACGACGAATAAATGTCATGATGGAGCGATGTATGTATCTTCTATACTTCTCCCAATTGTATTTGCGAAATGAGAAACAGTTTGCGGAATGAGAATGGCAGATTTGAATTTGATTTCTGTAATGTTGAAGCCAAACTTGATCACCCAAGGAGATGAATCTCAATGTTTCAAAATAATCCAAATCCCTCATGATATCATTGAGGTTAACAAATTGTCGCCATGTTAATGTAATACCTCTTGATGTATGACCATGAGCATTTTTGAAATGTACGTTTCCATTACGATCAGTGTTGGCCAAAAACCCATTTTTACGATTAAAACCCAAAATCTTGGGTTTAATTGGGTTTTTAGGGTTTTTCTGTGTTTTTTGTTTTTATACTTTTAATCGTTAAAATGACATCTTTGAGTATGATAAGACATCATTTACTCTCTTCTATAACAAGAAGGCCTTGTCCGGGCTACAGGCTGTCTACGAAAGTCCTCATCAGCTACTCTAGAGAGGAACTTTCGCTTGTATGGGCGAATGTAGCCGAAGGTAAGGTTGATAGATGGAGAGTTTACCCTTTTCTCAATCAATGTTGTAAATCTTGAATATTTAAGCTGATTTCAACTATTCGGTATCTTACATGATGTCTAGTTTTTGTCTCAATCTCTAGTGTCAATGTCTAGTGTCTCAATCAATTAGGCTACTTCTTTCTCACTTCAGTAAAATTTGCCATCTGACACCCATGACTCATCAGTTGCTATGTGACGTTAGATCAAAATGCATGACAAGCATTTGGCTTCTGAGTTAGTTGTTATTAACAACCAATGAATCATAGGGCTACGCGTCAGAAGGCAAATTGTATTGAACTGGGAGGTTAAGTGAAGGGAGCAGTTAGTCATTTGGCACTGTTTTCAGCACGCGCTATTCGGTTCGGACCATAATCTGTAATGCCGAAGACAAATCTCGCACGTGGTCGTCAAGCTGATCCGTTATGGTCGCTAGTGATCCCAATTGGAGACGGAAAGAAGCACGTTTCGTGCCAGAAATGCATGAAAGTTTTGACGGCGGAAATCGAGCGGGTCAAGGCTCACGTCAGCGGCTGCGTTATGGAGCATCCATCTCCTAGTGAATGCTCTTCCACGGGTTTCACCACGATTCTCCCCCCAACCCAGGGAGTTGCGTTGCTAACTTCAAGACCGACCCAGCCTCCGATGTCAACTCATAGCGACGAAGTTATGATAACTGCACCGCCGCCGAAGCGCTCTCGTCAGCCTAACTTACAATCCATTGTTTTGTCGACATCCGAAGAACAACTTGATGCAATGAAGCATCAATTCGCGAAGGTGTTTTACAAACACAGCATTCCCTTCAACGTTGCAGAAGATCCGGAGTTCAAGAAAGCAATCGGAATGCTCCGTCCAGGTCTTGAGGAAAAGTTCTTCACACGCAAAGAGTTGGCAGATAAAATTCTTGACAAGTCCTACGATGAGGCAGAAAAGATGATGGAAGATGCTCTGAGTGGTAAACGAGTCATCATGACCCAAGATGGTTGGTCATCGATCCACAATCATCCGGTGATTGCGACAACGCTGACAGCGACAACGCTAAAGCAGGCCTACCCATTGGACTGTAAAGAGATCACCAGTGAAATCAAGACTGCTCAGTTCTGCTTCGACTTAGCTAAAGACAGCATATTGGGCGCTGAGGAATGGTACAATTGCGTTATTGTGGGCTTCGTCAGCGACAATGAGGCAAAAATGGTCAGACTGAGGGAATCCTTCTCACGTGGCGTCCTTCATTGGTTGTCTACGGTTGCGCCAGCCACTACCTCAACTTGGTTCAGTCACAGTCTGTCCCAAGTAATTTGATGGCCTCGATTCGCGAGGTACAAAAGCATTTCTCGAACAACCATAGAGCAAGCGGGATGCTGCGAGACGCGGGAGGACTGATCCCCCAATTGGACAATAACACGCGCTGGACCTCACAACGAGCGATGCTTGACACCTTCATCAGGAATCATGACAAGTAAGTAGGCTTATTAATACTAAATATACTCCGTTTCAATATTTTGTTAAAATTTAATTTAACCATTGCATTGTAAAGATATTAGCGAATTCATTAACGCATAAAATATCATGTCCAATATATTTTTCCTTCCTCTCCCTGCATATCATTCATTTCATTTTTCTAACTTTTTGTATAGTTATAAAAGCCAAAAGTCAAATTTAAAACATATTTTGAACAGATAAACAAACAGAAAATTTAATCTAATTAAATACAAATTATTTTAATATCTTAAATATACCTTATTTTACAATCTGCTATATATTAATTTTACTTACTTTTATTGGACAGGTATTCCAGCGTTCGAGAGAAGGTCACTCTACCGGATAGCATCCGCAAAATCGTGGACAACAGGGCGGTACTTTATGAAGCAAAGAGCCTACTCACTCAGCTCGACAAGTTGTCCGCTGCATTGAACTTAATTCAAGGCGACACTTGTTCCCTAGCAGAAGCTTGCGGATGCTGGCTTGAGTTGTGTGAGGACATCGAGATGCCCTTACAAACGAAGGCGACGCTTAAGAAACGCTTCGACAAGGCGTGCACTCCGGCGCATGTCCTGGCGCTTCTAACCGGCGATGACGAGCATGTCAAGCTAGTCAATGAGGAGATGAAGACTGAGCTCCGTGCTTGGTTGGAGGATCGTGCCCTCTTGGCAGCGTTTGCACATTTTGAAGTGCAAGACGAGGACGTTTTCCCACGCCATGCATTCGGCAGCGTACGAGCCAAAATGCTCCCAGCAAAATTCTGGCGTTGGGTCCTTCAAACTTCCAGCCAAATTACCGATCCGGTACGTGCTATCCTTGAACTAATCGAGACGGTTCATCTCTGCCCAGCCTCATCGGCTTCCGTGGAGAGAGACTTCAGCCTCTACGGACGAATGCAGACCAAAGCAAGAAGCCGTCTCGGAATAGCGAAAGTGACGAAGATGGTAAAAATTGTTAAGCTTCTTCGTGGCCAGGTGGACCACATGGACGATGAACTCAGAGATTTTGACGAATGCTTGTAATTGTAAAGTTGTAAAAGTTGGTAATTGTTATTGTAATTGCTTGCAATTGTCATTTCGTTAATTTTGATAGGTATACTTTAGTTATATTGCATTACAAATAAACTTAATTTAAATAAGATATATAGTTCTATCAAAGTCAACTAAAATTGGGAAAATCCAAATGTCATTAAGTAAAAATTTTTAAAAAATTCAAAAAACCCAAAGAAACCAAATTTTTACGGATTAAAACCCCAAAAAACCCCAAAAAACCCCAAAAAACCCCAAAAAACCCAACCCAGAAAAACCCATGGGTTTTATTGGGTTGCCAACACTGATTACGATCAACTCTGATATATTGTAGAGAGTCCAAAATCCAAGTCTTCATGATGTTATGCAAAGCCGGAGATCAGCAATATCAAAATGTCGTTTTATCATATTTTGCTTAGCAATGCGGCCGCAAATAGATTTGCTAGTAATCGAGCCGCACTCTTTTCTACTCCCATTGATCATACACAACAGCTAAATGGAAAGTGGGAAGTGGGTGTCACTCAACTTGTTCATAGCAACTGTGTCTATACTTTTGATCATGAGGTGATGACTATTAATATGAGACGCACAGCTGCTTACCAATGTGAAAAGGGCTGCCGAGTATACATTCCACAGTGGCCAAAGAAAGATCTCTTATCATGTAAAAAGTTTATATATGATTTCCTGAATAAAGCGTGTAAACATATTGTCCAATTTACTCCGCACAATGATGATCATAATTATGTACATCATGTAGTTGAGAAAGATTGGATTGTTGGTTAAAGTCCAAGTTTAAGAAATGATTTAGGTTACCTCGCTAGCGCCTTAACAAGCTATGATAATTATAACGTTAATTACCACCCAAGTGGTCATAAACAGTTAATATATCGAGAGGAAGCTTATTATGTAGATCTTATTCCAAAAATGAGAAGACGTTGGTGAAGAAGATTGTGATTAAGCCAAGAAAGACAAACATGACTCCTGAAACATTATTGAAGAAATTTAATTATCTCCTTCGAGTTGATGGTAAACAAGTGGCAACATTGACTTATATCAAATCATCTAATCATATTGCAATAAGTAAATTCAATGATGATGATCTAGTATTAGTTTGTTCAAAAGATTTTCATCAGTTCTTACGACATCGTTCTGCAGCTGTTCATGGAAAATCTGATATGCAACATTTACCATGTGAAAGGTCAAATCAATTTGATACAGAATGGACCGTATCTTTATACAGAAAGTGTGTAGAGCCTTTAGGTGGTATCTTACATGAAACAAGAGTGTTGATGCCTCGCATTATTACTTCGGTTAAATTGGTTGTAGATTATTTAAATGAAGTGATTAATGACCAACATATTTCATTTTCTGAAAAAGAAGGTGTTTTGTCTCTCACTATAAGTGGAAAAGGTATTGAACTAATTATGGATGAAACTCTAATGGACATTTTGGGTTTTGATCAAAATATCTTTAAAAGTGGTACTGTAACCAAAGCTAGCGCAGACATGTCACTATCGCGTCGTATTAACTATTTTCAGATATATTCCAATATTGGTGAAGATGTACGTGTGGGAGATGTTGAAGCTCCATTGCTAGCAATGATACCATACCAGCCAAAAAGCTGCAGTATTTTATCTGAGCATACTTTCAAGAAAGTGCACTATACAAAGCTGAAATCAAACTACATCCCACAAATTGATATTGCAATTTATGACGATGCTGGTGCGTTGATTCCTTTTCATAAAGATGCTGTGACAAGTATCACACTCCATTTCCGAATGAAGAGTTAATGCAAAAGTATGCTAATATATTTTTCCAATGTGAATAATATGGAAAGTGAAAATAAGGACTCGTTTCTAATCTACTTGCCCAGTAATGCTTCTATGAATAAATTTCCCAAAAATAAACCATCAGACTATCGAGTAGAATTCAATCGCCCACTACATTTAGAAGGTGAATGGGAGGTTGGCGTTTATAGTATTTGCTATGATAGCAATATTCAGAATGTGAATGATTTGGAAGAAATGATATTGACTCCTCGCACCCATGATGGAATAACGATGAATAATGCATTCCAGTTCCCATACAATTTAACGTCAGATGGAAAGTGGAACTATGAATCGATTCAGATAAAATCAGATTATTATGGTCCATTTGGGAATGAGAAAATTATTAAGGCATTCAACAGTGGTAATGCTTCCATCATGAAGAATAAGGATCAGAAAGTTTATGAGTTTACTATCTATCATTGGAGTGGGAGACAGTTCCTTCGCTTTCATTCTTTTACTAAAGGTCTTACACTGAGGTTGGATAATGAATTCTATCCACATCTCGGTTTTGGCCATGGACTACATCTAACGTCAATTGCTACTGCAAATGTTAAAAAAGTTTATTCAAATCGAATCAACAAACTTCATTATAAATTTAAAATATTTGATGAAGATGTTGTAGAATGCGAAGAACGCATCATTTTGAAAAAGCGTGGTGTTCAACCTTTATCACTTATTGAGTTAGTAAAACGATGGAATGAGACTGTGGGTAAGAAGTATGGAGAGAAAATTATGGCGGACAAAAATAAGTTGGTTACTCAGAAATATAATGACAAACTTACAGTTTATTTCTCTCCAACCTTGCGTCATTTTGTAAGACATTATACACCTATTATTGGAAGCGGTCTGGTGTATGCTTCTCATGAATATCACACTAAAGCTGATTCAGTTAATGATGAATGGTGGGTTGACATCTATGGTGATCGCATCAAGAAAATTTACCAGTCTTATCAAGAATCTAAAGTTGCTATCAATATAATGCCGCGTCTATATCATACAGTTGAAAGCTTCATTCATGTAGCAAATCCTTATATACAACAGAAGTTGAAGCATATGATGAAAAGTAAATATGATGTAAAGACACACCACATTTCGTTTTCAATTGAAAATCAACGCGTTGTTCCGAAACTGGGTGATAAAGTTTAAAAAAACTCTTTGGTTTTTCAATGCTATAAACTGTGTTTACTGCTGCGCATACGATTGGTATAGAAACACCAATGACACTTGATAAACATGAACAGCACCTTTACATTTAAAGTGATTTGATTCTACCTATTTCTGTTGGTGAGAAAGAAGAATACATTTTACTTGATTTCATTCATGATAAAGACGCTTCATATGGAATAGTCGAGAAGATGTTTGAATCTATTTGCTATCATCCCGTCGTCAAACAAACTATACCCTCTATTGCTATCAAAATTACCAATGGTTTACAAGAGTGCATCCATATGAAAGATACTAAATCCCTCGTAATTTTAGTGTTTCGGAAAACAAAGTGAAGTCATTGTGATATGTTTATTGAAATAAAAATATGTGTATGAAAAAGTCTTTTCACAGATATAGGGGGAATGGGCTGACTGTAGGCATATATTCACAAGGAAGAAACGATCTCATGCGATACATAAAACAACCATGTATATCTACAAAAAGCAACATCAAAATACTGAGTTAAAGTTGATTATGTCAATACATCTCCTGAATGTGGTAGCGTGGGTTTTATTCTTTTGGGTGGAGGTATGTTTGTGTCAGGATGTCCATGTGGAAGAGATGTGTTATGTCCTATCCAACACCTCTTATCCTCCCATGCTGAAAGCGCTCGTTTCTTGAACGTGTGCGTTTTCACAGTATGAACTTGAGATTTTAAGATTGTCATATTGACAAACGTTATAGTTTTATTTTTATAGGCCTTCTTATAGGACTGATGTTTCATTTTGTGAACAATGGATTTTGATATACCTTTAGCACGCTTAATACTATCTGCACATTCTTTTAATTTCATGGAATACATTTTAAGACGGAGGAGAATCATTTCATCTATTTCCTTTCCTGCTGTTTCATCCTTAAAACAACCAAGTTTGGCTTTATTCTGCATGGAATAGAGTGGATGAGTGGGATTGTAGTTAGATGTGTCGAAATATTTTTCTAATGACTTACCTACTTCATTAAAATTTAAATCTTTTTGAGTGGTAATTCCTAAAAAGGAACTATCTGTATCACCACCCAGCAAGCGAACCTCTTTTACGAGAGGGCATGGTTTTAATATTTTGTAGAAGAGTTGATACATTTCAAGCTTGGAATAATCTAAAACGGCTTGCCCAATATAGATGGGTTTGCACAACTCAACTTCTGATTTTATCATCTTAACACCTACAAGATCCTCATCGATGATGTCTCTATCCATGAAAAGAGGTGATGAGGTCAATTTGTGATATTTTTGTTCATCAACGACTAGTTTGTAGTTCATACGTTTTCTAACATCCTCCATGGTCTTTCCGAAAAGACTGTTATTCTTATATTTATAAAAATCCTTTTCAAAATTATTTTGGGCGAGTGCACGTTTTTGACTGTTACAATCTATGTAGGGTTTGAGGAAGGCTTTCTGTCTAAATTTGATAATGCGGTGAACTGACTTTAGAAGCATGCCCATTTCTAAATAGAATTGTAGTATGCAGAAGTGCACGAGATAATTTTTCTTATCATATTGGGTGAGCAAAAGTTTGCGGCATGGTTTGTACCTTGGCTGTCCACACTCTGTCAAGTTATTTTGCAATTGTGACATGAATGGTGAAAACATATCTTCAGTCACTTTACCAGATTCAGGTGCGAGTGGGAAATCAGCAGTTTTATTTTTAATACTATTTGGATAAATCAAATCCACTTCAAAATAATATCCCCAATCACCTTCATCTGGAATCTTCAGAATGTTTGAAGGGTTGGAGTAATACGCAAGCTCATCTTGATTTAACCAACTAAACTCGGAGTGAGGTAGTGGTTTAGACAGTGAACTGCCATATAAATTATTTTGGTCATAGTACTTTAGGTGGATATGATCATTAACTACTGTTTTAGATTTTATGTGATGTTTATTCACAAATGTGAGACCACCGCGTATTCCGCGCTCAAATATGTTATACATCTCGGGGTCTTGTAAGAGATGGATGGTCTCACCAGCCATTTTAAAGGCTGATTTAAAGGACATGGCTGGTAGACTGACAAAGTGGGCAGGATCTAATTTGTCTTCTTCTAATGCCACTCGTCGAAATTCCTGAAAGACATCAGCCAGAAAAATGACATCTAATTCTAAGTAAGCGATCATATAATCGCCAAACGTTTTGCAATCAAATTTTAACCATGCCTCTTGAGCATGTTCATAGTCCTCTACTGGACAATCTTGACCCGTCAAATCGTTTTGGAATTTGTCAATGGAAGGAAGGGTTGTTTCATTTAGTTTAGACATTGAGCTAAAATACGCATAGGGAAAGACTCCTTTGCGAGTGATTATTTCATCCGTTAAGTTTGGATAGTGTTTCTTCAAAGTTTGACTATGGGGAAAAAACTTGAGATTACGAACGAGAGAAGCTAGTGAAGCTGACATGAATTGAAATGAATCTAAAAATTTTATTCCGAAGAAGACCGTCTTATTTTCTTTAGTTTTATCTACTGGTACTTTTGCTGTCATTGCCATGAATTTTTCTCTCGTTTGCGCTATGACATTAAACTGCCACGATTTCATCTGGCTCAAACCTCCTTTTATGAGCATATGATTATCATAGCCCTTAAAGTTATGAAAAATGACGGGTAGTACACGACGTCTCAACCTAAGTGAAAAGTTACATTTGGAGCAGAGTGCGTTTCTAAATTTACCAGTGATGTGATCATGATCACCCACTTTCTTAATTTTATCGTCATCAAACGTTTTATGACATTTAGGACAGGATGTGCAACTTTCAAATTTTTGTTTGTCTTCATCTGACATATGTAGTGACTTACGCTGCAATTGGGAATCATATGATTGCTGAAATTTGGCAGCTTTATCGAGAAATTCTAGAAATTTTGAAATGCAATCTTCACCTTGCCAAGTATGCATTTTGTTTTGTCTATTCCTAAAGTGATCATGCCATACTTCATAGCAGGATATGGCTGCTGGTTTGTGGATGATATCATCAATGTAGCATTCTATGTCTGCGTAAATGACACGCAGGGGACTTTATTCGTCACCATTATCCCAATGTGAAAATATTTTATCTTTGGGCATGCGTTCCATTTGTAATTTACCTCGCTTGCACCATTCATAGTGAGTTTCAAATTTATCTTTACTCCAAAAGGAGCGGATGCAGCCGTCGCAAACAAAATGTTCACCTCTTTTAGAGTGCCCCAAGTGAGTATACAAGCGAGAGATTTTGGGTATACCACAGTAGTGCCATTCCTCGCTGTCATCTTGTTTTACTAATAAGAGGTTGACTACACGTTCATAACAAGTTGAACGTGAATTATAGCGGGCACCCTTCAACCCCTTCTCCCACACGTGAACTACAATTTTAATCTGATTATGTTTTTCGAACGTTTCTACATCTTTGATTTTCATGTTGTTACTATCACAACCTTCAAAGTCTAGTTCATCCTCCCACTGTCTACAGCTATAGGTGCGATCTCGATGCGCGTTGATATCATTATAGTGAAGGATGGATAGGACTGCATATTTGAAACACTGTGATTTACAATCGACATTGATGACAGCTTTCTTATTATACAACGTTTTTGGTAGTTTAAATGTGCCTCGAGCTGCATGACTTTCTAATAGGGAAATTTTGAATATGGCTGAGTCCACACCATCAAAAATGAGAGCGCTGTCGCGTTGATTGAATTTATCTACATTTGATTTTAAACATTGAATGTGAAAATTAGGCAAGACTCGCAGTCTACAACTTCGGTTGCGGAAGAGGAAGGAACATGAAACTGTATTCTCTCCGTCACTTGACCCGTTTGAAAATCTATTTTAATATATTTTAGTTTAAGGTAGATGAGCGCCTTCATTCTAAAATTGTCTAAATTGTTGAAGAGCGCTTCGATAATGTTAGAATTTTGAAGGAGCCACTCAGGAAAATCTACTATTTGAGTATTGGACTCCATGCAGTAGTCGCGTACTAAATTATTATGTGAAACATTAATGAGGGAGATGGTAGAGGTACCTTGGTGTAGTGATCATTTGCATGCGTGTGTTGAAGTCTGTGCGAAGATCGCTGAAAGTGACTATCAAAAGAAAGAGGGCACAAATCGCAAGGAAAGGAGATGTCATCGTCAGAATCAACTTCACCTCCGGAGATTGATGCCGCTTTGCGTTGACACACACGTTGTTTGATGTGTCGAAGGAGACTGTGCTTCCTTGTAAAAATATGTCCACAGTCATTCCCACTCGTTGCCTTGTCGCGAGAGTCCTGAGCTGGAACTAACATCACCTGAAAGAGAAATCATTCTATCATCTCTGTTTAAGTCTCAGTGTATTGTTACAACCTACCTTCACTCAACAACTCTAAATTTTCCTCGAGAAGGGAGGGCTTTGGTGATGAAGTAGATGCCTGAAATTGAGGAAGATGCTATTAGCCACACGTTTGAGGGAGATGAGAGAGGAAATCTTCAACTTACCATTTCAAGGAAATTATGTTTAAGGTTGATTCTTCAACAAGATAGAGACTTCACTAGAGAACAGTTTACTTACACGTCTAAAAGACAGAGTGAAATGACACGGATGTCACTTTCCATATATACTTTCATATTCATCATTCATTGGCTGTTCATTCTGATTGGTTGCTTGTTTATACTTAAGAATTAGAAAACATTTCAAAGTTATTATTCACAGTCAACATGATAAGCCCTCCGACAACACCGAACACAAAATTCTCTTCTCCATCCTCAACACCAAAGGCGCTCGTTGCACCAAACGCTCCAACGAAGGGGAAGGTAGAGAAGGTGTACCGACTGGACAATATCAGAAAGTTGTCATTACCAGCGGACGACGAAGAGGAGAGTTATGTGAGAAGGAGTGTCCCGACTTAACAGGCGTGAGGTGGAAGTATCTGCACTACGATACTGATGATGTGATGGAGATCATCAGCACCAAATTCCTCCACCAATTATGGGAATGGTACACCCCTAACTCCCAGCCACGAACTATGGCGGAGTGGGAGTACATCGACAAAGTGAGGCTCGCGGTAGAAGAACGATTGAAGCAAGTGAACTGTTTTTGCGATCTATGTGAAGTCAGACTCTGGGACGATATTGACGATGAAGACCTTTTGAAATACATGCCATAATAAATGTTTATTTCGTATTATCTTTGCTTTCATACTGACTTACTTGAATGGGGCTTCAGTGGATGATTTAACCATGTATACTTTTTCATTTGGAAATAGTAGCACGCTTAGTTTAACTTGTAAATCTTATAACATTTCATATGGGTGATGATGGTAGATGAAATAGTGTTAAATAAAATTAAGATAGCTTACACTTCTGATACAGGGATAGCAATCGACTGCGATTCATGTGTAAAGAGCTTGTTAGACTACGGATGGGCTTAAGTGGATGATTTAACCATGTATACTTTTTCATTTGGAAATAGTAGCACGCTTAATCTAACTTGTAAATCTTATAACATTTCATATGGGCGATGATGGTAGCTGAAATAGTGTTAAATAAAATTTAGATAGCTTACACGTCTGATACAGGGATAGCAATCGACTGCGATCCATGTGTAAAGAGCTTGTTAGACTACGGAAGAGAGAAGTGTGTTATGTTGCGTGTGGCGCGTGAGTGTCCTCCCATTTCATTCCATTCATCAATTCGTCTCATTGATAGAGACAGGTAGAACTCATGGTTCTCATAACGTATGCAATGGAAAGTTTATAATGCAACCTTCGACAGTTGGCTAAATGTCGCCCTGGCGCGAATGCATACTACGTTGAGACAGAGGCAATCACTTGCAAACATGACGCAGAGAGGTTAAACAAGATTGACCATTGCCGAATGTCCCTTGCGGTATACATAGCTACGGGTTTCACCGCCGCCCTTTACAGGAACGCCCGTCGAAAGGAAGTATTACACCGAACTTCATTTGCAACGTTCAAGTTGACTGATAGAAGATTCAACTTAATGATAGTATTCGCCAGTCTGAAGACTGCCCAGGGCAAACCGCGTGGAGGTTCTATCATGTCTTGCCCCTTGGTGGCCCTTAAGAGAGCCGGTGGTTCGTTCTCGGGAGTGACAAGTTGACTATTGGCTTGAATAGTCAATAGGTATGACGGTTAGGTTCTCGTATACCCTATACCGCCTAATCCGTGCTGGTGCATCTGGCACCTTTCGGATGCGGTTGGTATTAGGAGTCCACACCTCATCCGTCCAAATGATCTTCTTGATCTTCCCCTTCTTCTCATCCTCTTCATCCCACTCGTCGAGGATGATGAAGTTGGGAATGGTGTTGTCTTCATCCCACTCGTCGGGGTGATGAAGTCGGGAATGGTCCTAGCAGGAGATGCTGCTTCCATCGTGACTTAAAATTGAATGAGAAGCGCTACAATCTTCTGGCTTATATAGGGTTTTCAACAATGAATTGCTCAACAGCGAATCAGAATGCTTCAGGGATAGCAATCGACTGCATAACGTTCAAGTTGACTGATAGCAGATTCAACTTAATGATAGTATTCGCCAGTCCTAAGACTGCCCAGGGCAAACCGCGAGGAGGTTCTATCAAATCTTGCCCCATGGTGGCCCTTAAGAGAGCCGGTGGTTCGTTCTCGGGGGTCGTCATCTTACAGCCTACCGATTCTGCTGAGAGAGTCTTTGACTCTCTCCTTGGTAGCAGCGTCGACTTCCACGCTAATTGGTATGTGACTGAAAAGTGGAATGTAGCGCCATTCCGTTGGATTGACAACACTTGCTGTCATCGGATTGCCAATCCGAGCAAGATTGTTGTGGACTCTGTCTTGCTCCTCTATTCTAAGAAATTCATCAAATAAATTTCGCGGCCTTAACTGCGGTCCGCGAGGAGAGCTGACTTGACTGTTCGGCGTCTGCATGATTGAAATGAAATGAAATGAAATGAGAGGTAGTGGTTTATATACCCCTCTAACGCGACGCAACGTTCAAGTTGACTGATAGCAGATTCAACTTAATGATAGTATTCGCCAGTCTGAAGACTGCCCAGGGCAAACCGCGTGGAGGTTCTATCATGTCTTGCCCCATGGTGGCCCTTAAGAGAGCCGATGGTTCGTTCTCGGGAGTGACGTGATGGGGTGGTGAAGGCAGGGAAAAGATCTGCAATGAAAATGACATGTATTAGAATAGGATATACTATCTTATTTGCTTTTCACTTACCAAGTTAGCCATCCTTGGGTAGTCTCGCGCGCTTCCTAACAGAAAATTTATGTAAATGTCCGCGCATTCTTAGTGTGGCATGCAAGCATTTCTTGGTCGGATGGCCATTGTAGCATATGATGGACTCATCTAAATTCTGATTTACAAGAACTTGACCGTCCAAATGATTATCCCGAATAGGGATGTGAAACTCAAACAACCTATCCTCATTCAAACGATTCCACTCATCCCTCATGCGCTCCAACTTCTCAAACGCCTGTCTCTCATCACCCCGCCGAGCCACATTCCTCTCCAACTCAACATTCCTCGGTCTCAACACACTCACCTCCTTCATCATCTCCTCAAACTTCGCTTCTGCATCTCTCAGTCTTCTCTCTTCAGCACTCGCCCTCTTCTCACAGTCATCATTCTTCTCTTCCAACTCTTTGCGTCTTCTTCTTCAAATCAGTCACACTACGCCTCATTCGAATATTCTCATCCGCTATCTCCTTCGACTTCAGTTCCTTCTTTTTCAACTCATCCAACTCATTCACGACTTCATCCTTCACCTTCTTCAAACTCTCATACTTATTTATCAATAAATCATGCGCTATCTGCTGCGAAACATGCTTCCTCTCTTCATCCTTCAACCACCTCGCCGACTGCACACGAATCCCACCACTCTTCACTTTTGGGGAAGATGAGCTCTTCGGGGGGTCCTCAACAACTATGTTGGACACCTCCGTGGAAGAAGAGCTCAACTTCCTCGCACGCTTCCTCACACTTTCCCTATCTAAATCCACATCATCCTCATCGTCACTCTCAAGCACTCTCTTTCGCCCAATCTCAGCCTCCAACGACGCAACCGCTCTCGCCAACTCATCATTCTCAACAACATTCTCCACCTTGCCGTCTCGCTCTATCGCCAACATTCGCTCCCTCTCTTCAACAATGAACTGTGTGAATCTCAAGTCATTCAACAAACCTCCACTACAATCTGCATGCACTCTGTAAAACCGCGCCTCATCCTCAACTCCCTTCAACACTCTACACTTTACACACGCAACCCTATTCAGGATGATCATGTGGTCAGTGCACGCCTTCTTAACATGTGCCTTGGCGTCCGCACTGCGATTGATTCGCCCACATGTGCACATTTTGATGTGGAATTTACGATTCTTATCGTTTGCCATGCCTGAGATTTCTCGTTAACTGTAGGATAATGAAATTTGTATAAGTTTGGAATCATGTAGTACAGTCATATTCCTAAAGCATTACTTTTAGTGAGGAATGATAGATTTGAGTGTAGTGAGTGGCACTCGATCCCGTCGACAGCCCGAAGGCCTTGTACTGATCACTAGGGAAGTGAGAGATCTTCCCCGATACCCGCTATTTACAGCTGAAGACATCATTGTCACTGCCCCGAAGTGGTAACAGCAACGCCGAGTCAAAGGTAGTGATCAGTAGCTGGGATCTAACCCCTCAAAGCTGCCTTAGACTTAGTTAAATTTCAAATCTGATAGCAGATTTGAACTCACCATACTTGAAAACCTTAGACTACATGTTAAAACTTAGAAAAAACTGAAAATTAAGAATTTTTAAAAAATTCCGCATTTTACTACTCATACTACTTTTAAAAATTTTTATCAGTAGTAAAGACACTATCAAACTCTATCATACAAACTTTGAAGTAAGAAGATAGCTTGCCTACTTCAAAAGATAGAGTCCTTTGAAACACCCGATATCGGGAGCTCAGAGCGGCGACCGTCGCTTACCTCGTCTTTCGATGAAGTGATCAGACTTACGTTGCCGGGGGTTTATATATGCTCGGAAGAAAACTTAAAATTGCTCTATCTCCGAAAGTATTCATCGTAGCGACATGCAGTTTGTTGCAAACGATTCGTCTCATCATTCCCTATCTTATGACACCTGAACCATTCTCATGTGACCACGGGAAGTCGGTGGGTCAGCACATGTCCATGTAACATGCCACAAGTGAAAAAATTCCTAAGTGTGGGAGCTCCAGTGTGGTGAAAATTTTGAAAAATTTAAAACTTCCGAATTTCGACCTGGGACCTTTACCAAAACATTTTTCATCAAATTTCACTGACCCCCCCTCCCCCCTCGTTCGGAGAAATTTGATGAAACAAACTTTGGTCAGGGTCCCAGGTCGAAATGCCACACTTTGAAAATTTTCAAAATTTTGACCATACAAAGCCACTCTGACACTTCGGATTTTTCAGGTGAGCTCCGACCTAAAATCTTGTAACAGCTCTAACTTTTGAACGACTGGTCCGATTGACTCGCAACAAAAAATGTCACCGAGCAGTTTTTTCTCCTCTTTCAAACGAGTAGCTGTAAGACAAAATCCGTCCACTAGAACCAAAGTTAGAAGATCGCTGTCGGGGGGGGGGGTCAGTGAAATTTGATGAAACAAACTTTGGTCAGGGTCCCAGGTCGAAATGCCACACTTTGGAAAATTTTCAAAATTTTGACCATACAAAGCCACTCTGACACTTAGGATTTTTTCAGGTGAGCTACGACATTCCACCCTCCCAACCTGGCCGGCACACCACGCCAACCTGGCCGGCACACCACGCCAACCTGGAGAGCGCATCACAAACCACCGCTCGCTACGTCGGCCGGCCAGAGGGGGGGACGTCAGACTCGAAGCAACACGGCGGCTCACCACGACCGACTCGACTGACAGGAGGGGGGGGGGACGTCAGATTCGAAGCAACACGGCGGCTCACCACGACCGACTCGGCTGACAGGAGGGGGGGGGACGTCAGCGACGGCGGCCATCTTGCGCGGTTCAGTGGTGGAGTTTTATTTACTACTTACGAATAAGGATGAATTTGGATCGGGTCTCGTAAATAAAACATACCAACAACTCGTATTTCAGTGTAAAACAGCCAATCACATATAGAATAGTTCGTATCGCTACATACCAATCACATACTAAAATAAGTGAGATTTCGCATGAAAAACATACCAGATCTCTGAAAGCATACGAGAATCTCGTATCAGATGTTAGTTTCAAATTGTATGCGATTTTGGTATATGTTTGTATGCAATCTTCGTATCCAGCGATTTGCAGTGCACTGCCTATTTCTGATCTGCAAGTGTGCAGCAAGAGATATGGACGCAGCGACGAATTGTTGATCAGTGCTGTACGTGAAATATCGAGATCGATAGCACGTTCACAATTGCACACTTACAATACCAAGGTGTAACAATGATTGCTCAATATACGCCTACACACATACCTAAGCATATTCAAGCTAATTGCCAAGAAATTTTGCTACTAAGTAATTTAAAACAAAAAATAATTTTGCGACTGATGCACTTTTTTCCGCTTACAACTGCACCTCCGCTTTTAAGCGTATGCGCTTAAATATGTAAATGTAAGTTTAACATAGGAAATTTAATTTAAGTAGACATTCATATTTTTTCTCTATGTAGTTTGCCCGGTCAATGGGTCAGTGGTGGAAATATTTTATCTATATAGTACAATCATGTTGTTATTGAACCATGTTATAAACAATATTAATTTCAATGAACGCAATTAAATTTAAAGTTTGGTGAGGAGCGACGCCAGCATTGCAAGCTATATAGTTTGGTGAGGTGCAACGGCAGCATCACAAGCTAGCCCATATAGTTTAGTGAAGAACACCGGCAGCTCCGCTAAAACCATCAAAGTTTTGGGGGAAGCTCCGCCATCTCCGCCAACGCCAAGTGATTAAAGTTTGGACAGAGGCAACTGTCACTTTCGCCTCTCTCATAGCTACACTATGTTGCAAAACAGTCAGGATGAAGCAAATTGCTAGTTGTCAAGAGAAGATTGAACACAAATCGCTTTTGTTGCAATGCATCATAATGCTAGCTATCGCCTTCACTCCTGATGTGCAAACGTTGAATACAACTCTAGTGGCGAGGCGAACATACCTTCCTCGCGATCATTTTTCAAGGGACGAGCTCCCCCTTGCCCCCTCACTGCCATCAACCTGGAAGCAGGAAAAGTTATCTTATTGATATTTTATGATTGCTTACAAGATTGTATCTCTTTTCATATGAACATTTTCCCATGTTTGTAATGAATATGTTTGAATGCATCAGATTTCCGATCGATTGATACAGAGCTGCTTGAAGTTTATTTCAGAAAACTAATGAAGGGTTTGTCATTGCATGGCATTATTAGTTAATCTGAATGATATGGGAATGATCATATTTCAATTTCAAAATGATTTCTAACAACCATAAATTTGGCATGTGGATGATTTAGGAAATCAAAACATTCTTAATGAAATATCTCATGAATGAATTCTCATTGATAGTTTTGAAAATATTTATTTAATGGTTTTGTGGACGAGAACTCTGTATAATCAGCAAATAAGAATCCTAACCTGGCAGTCTATCGGCTTTTTGCTTAATGTTTGTTTGATGCTGAAGCACTGTGTGATTCCATTAATCGTGAAAGAACGGTGATTTTTGAGAATTGTTTTGTCATGAAATTGCAACTATAATGCAGGAACTATGCATCTTTTTAAAAATACATAATTGCCAATTTTCACATTATCAGCTAAAATATGCTATAGGCTCGCATAACATTACTAAAATACATAACACTTTTTAAGAGCTTCGCTGGTTTCTAACTTTCAATTAAATCTATCGGGCTAAATTTACATGTAGGGCCAGTATTCAAGTCTAAATTTACCCTTCCTCCAACGTGTCATTACCGATTCTCTATCATCTTTCAGTGTGATCAGGGCTAAAATTTATAATGAAGCGTTATAGGCTACTTCTGTTAATCAAGTTCACACACTGCTAGATATTATGAGAATGCACATGTATTGATAATGTAAATCAGGATTGTCCAAAGTGTGGCCAGTGGACCTCTCATAGATATTTTCAAAAATAGTTCCATTTTGGACATCAGTAGATTTATGTTGAAACATGAGCTTGCCTCTTTTCTAGATTATAAGTATCAAGTTTGAACTGTAAATTTGGATTTCATACTGATGATTTTTGTTGCTTTGCTGAAAGCCTTGATGTTGATACCCTGATTGAAGACTTTGATAAACGATTCCAAGATTTCCAGCACTTTGAGAAAAACGTCAATGCATTCACTGCTCCAATGGAGGTTATCCACATCAGAACGAGATGCACTACAACTTGAATTGTGTCACTTACAAAATGATCAGTTTCTCCCAACCAAAGCTACTATGCCAATCAATCAATTTTGGCTTCTTCTTTCTGAAGATCAGTGCTCTAATTTGCGCCCTTTGGATTACGCTTTTCCTCAATGTTTGAAAGTTCTTACCTTTGAGAGTCAGCATTTTCCGCAATGAACTCGATCAAATTCATAGAGAGAGATAAGAAACTTGAAACAGACATCTCTTGAAGCTTTTCTTCGTTTAGCCCTAAGCTTAGACGTCATTGACACGAAGAAGCTGGCCTCCTAAATGCAGGCACACCCATCCCATCAACTTGTGTGTTATGTGTCATTTTCCTTCTGTGAAATAATTTCGAAAAATGCTTATTCCAAATATTTGTAGGCTGTCGTCATATGCGTTCATGATGAATATCAACATAATTTAGCGTTTACTTGTTTTACGATGCGTCTAATTAGGGAACCTAGTGGAAAAGTTGAATAATGTGAACAGCATTATGCAATATATCCTTACATAATATAGGCCTATATGTTATCTTCTGGTTGATTACTTTTCAAAAAAATATGATTCTTCATTAAATGCGAGTATTTAATTCGCCTAGATTGTACTAGTCCGGCAACCAGGACGAGTTTCTGCAGGGAAGAAGGCCGAAAATGAGACTGACAGAATAATGTGCATCCTATGCCTACAACGCATTTGCACGCCTGTCGAGTTCTAGTAAGCTCCTCTTCTTGTCAGACAGGATCAAATAAAAACACATTAATCCAATGGGACACAGATTGCAGTTTTCGGTAAAAATGAAATTTTGTGTGTTTTCTCTTATGAACTGAAAAGCAATAAGCCTAGAGCCATAATTTTTGACATAAAATGTCTTCAGGTCACTTCTTATCACGTACATCAACATTTATCTATGAAGCTGCAAACATTTAGATCTAGCAGGCCTCGTATTGTCAGCAAACACCAACATGCTGGCCCACTTTATCTACATTGAACCACATTCTCACATACATCGCCGATCAGAAACATGATATTATTACATACATAATTAGTAATTACACATGATAGGAAATGACCTGAAGATGTTCGATGTCAAAAATTATGGCTCAATGCTTAGTACTTTGCGGTCATAAGAGAACACACACAAAATTTCATTTTAACCGAAAACTGCAATCTTTGTCCCATTAAATTAATATGTGTTTTTCCTCGATCGTGTCAAACAAGAAGAAATAACTAGAACTCGGCAGACGCGTAGATTCGTAGTAGGCGTACGGTTTACATTATTATGTGAAAGTCGCATTTTCGGCCTCGTTCGCTGCAGAAACTCGTTTTGGCTGCCGGACTACTTGCATTATGAGAATTGCAGAAGTTAATTCAACACAAAATTGCAGAACACCAATGCGAAAATAGCAGTCAAATAAGTTAATCTTTCACCTCGCTTAACTTATCTTATGCCTTTTGTCTATTAGTTTATGTAGTATGAACTTTTTAATGCAATTTCTTTTTCGATTCAATGTGATTTATTTACCGATTTTTTTGAAAATTACCGATCACTTTTCCGGCAATGAGCATCTTCATGTCATCTATTCTCTTTGTGATTAACTATCCACTATCTTGTGTCTCTGCAGACTGCATAATTTTTGAAATACCGAAACGTTGCATTGACTTATTTTTCTGATTTTATTTTGCTAATCCACAAATATCTCTCTCTCTGCAAACCAATAAAGTTAATTGTTGTTCAGCCTTTTTTTGCACGTTATGAGTTATACGATTGAGAAATACTCAAAAACACTGGGATAAAACAATGAGAAAATAAATAAAAGGAAAGATAATAAGCATCAAAGTAAAAGCAAATTCCTAACTAGTACATGTAAAAGAGACAAGATGGACAGAATGATGATTGTGCCAGTTTCATCTCTGTCAAAATTTTCCATCATAAGTTTGGTTGTAACAAGTTACCTGTAGTTGTAAATATGTCTACAATGCAAATTTGTATCCAAATGCAGTGTTTCATAAATGTCGCTTTGGAAACAAGTGTCGTTTCCCTCGCGTCTTGATCACTTGACCACTTCGAATCAGACAAAGAATTCTATATAATCGGAGCTCTGATTCAAATGTCATCAAATCAATCATCTAACCTATTTACGTATTCTCATCAATCAGTCGTTTCTATTTTCACTTCTGTGATTCATTAACATCCATCCTTAAAAATTCTGTAAAATATGGCTTGCTGCGCTAGATAACTCAGGAATGAGATTTTGTTCGAATTTTAGTTTGCCAATAAATAAGAAAGAACTGCTTCTGAATTATTTCAACTGAATAATAAAATAAGTAATTTGGGTTGGATTAATGTCATTCAATTCTTCAAAAATAATTTGTTGAATGTCGTGAGGGCCAAGCTCAAGAAACAGAATATGTGGAGCATTGATCAACGTTATCGCTTGAAAAAGGCAGATAGATGTTTGAGTATGAAGGTGACGCTGTGATGTATTTGATCGACACCGGCATCAATTATGCACATATAACTTACAGAAATAGCTATAATTACTTTTACAATAACACACCCTATTTCGCTCGTGTGAGGCGAAGCCTATATCAGCAACAATCTCCTCATCCACCACACGGCGGATCCTGCACACGGTGGTCCCAAGCACTTGCTGCATGAAAACATACATTAAAGCGGTATGACGTCTTTTACATTTGCTTCGATCTGATTTAGGGAAATATGATAGTCATGTGTGCCGTAATAAGCTGTGTCAATCTCTGCAATAGGACGATGAAATTATCTAATATTGTAGATAATAGCTGATTACTGCTTATACTATCAACTAGTGTTTGTAGAAGCTAAGAACAATATCTATTGTTCGAGAGATTCTTTTGAAGATTTCATAAGCAGTGCATTTAGAAATAAAAAATGTACAAAAAGTGAATTTCAAATGTTTCATGAATAGCATGATGCAAAGCTTAAATACTTGCATATTTCGATAAAGTAGACAGAAACAAATGTAAAAACGTCATAGCTCTTTGATACAATTTTTCATAGAACATTTGTTTGGGACCACCAAGTGAACCATTCTTGAAGACTGATAAGCTACAACGGATGCATGCATAAGGGGATAGGGGACCTCGTGGGCCCACAAGAATGGTCTCTATTGAAAGATTCTCGTCAAGTTCCTCAACATCGGCTTTTTTACTTGCAACTATAGCAGCCTTGTCAGCGATTCCCTATATTTCAGTGACGTGCTCGTAAGAGCCATAAGTGCAGCAGGACCCAACTCTTGATCAATTGGACCAGGGTATCACCGGTCTTGTACGTACGTCTCCTCAAAAGGAATCAGTAGTGTGATTTTTGATTTACCACCTGTCAATGGAACTGTTCACCACGCTTAGCTGTCAGATCTATTCACTGTAAACGACAAGTTTCTGGGCGACACAGGCATAGAAAGTTGTTCAATGATCTTGATTCTTGTAAAATCATAGACATCTACGTGTATTTTTCAATTTGATAGGTTGATAGTATTTGTCAATACGCAAGTAAGTTCACAGGTAAACTCTCTTTTCATCGTGTGTATTTCCTGGCTTCGAATTCAATTTTTCCACCAAGCATGCTTGAATCTTACAAGTCATTCTGGAAAGGATGCTTTGACTGCATCGATTTAGACGGTGGTAAAGTAAAATGTCAATGTGAGAATTGTGAATGTTCAGAGCGCATTGTAATGTAACGTACTTGACAGTTATTGTCCACTTTAAATTTTGTAAGAAAAAATCTTCATTGTATGCCATTACTTCATATTTTGTCTGTTACATGGGTAATTATTACTGCGTTAGAAAATGATGATATTAAGATGATAGTAAAGTCAATGACAAGTCTCATACATATAACTTGGTTACTTTAGTTGCTAGAAGCATGAAGTATGAATTCAAAATTGAGTCTGCACCCTGTCATGCCCATTTGAAAATAAAACGTTTTTTGCATCCCCCCTAAAGGACTTCCTGTATCTATTAACGTTTCATAAAGCACAGGAGATGAATAAGCACCAATTGACAGATAAATAGACGTAAAAGCGCTTTATACAAGCTTATGAAATCTCAAACATTTATATGGATACTGTAAAGAGACATATTGGTTATCCTATGCATGAAGATCACTTTGATTTCTGACAGAGGTTAATGACCATTAAAATTCAAAAGTACATGCTGGGCCTTATTTCCCGCAAATTTGGGTAGTATAGTGCACTTTCAAATAAGGTTGAGTCATTTTGGGCAACCTCTCAAAAATACATTGCAGAAGTGGGCCATGAATAACCTTCATATTGATTTTCAACAAAAAAGTGCAGGAAAAACTCCCCAAAGGTTACGGTCGTCGATGTATTGAAATTAAAATACTACAGGTTTTCCCAGTCGAAAATATCCATTTCTCAAATGAAAATGACCATTTCTCAAATGAAAATGTCTATTTCTCAAATGAAAATGACCTTTTCTCAATTGAAAATGACCTTTTCTCAATTGGAAATGACCACTTCTCAATTGGAAATATCTATTTCTCAATTGAAAATGTCCATTTCTCAATTGGAAATGACCAATTTTTTTTCATTTTTTCTTTAGCCTTAACAAGTTTTTTCTCTTTGCATTAGGTGATACGCGATAAATTTATCGTTTATCTGCAATGTCTGCTATTCATTGTGGGTATCTATGACCGAAAATAAACCACATTAGTTACATAGCTAACTGTAACAGCTTTGGTTTAATGATTAATGTAATTTATTTTTCCAGTCAATGATGAAAGAAAAACGAACCATTTTGCTAATATGTGAGGGTCATAATTTGATTGCAAAACAAGAAAAATTACAGAACGTTATGATTTAACTCCACAATCAGTTAAAAAACAGGCATCATGGCCTCAACAGGCTACAAGTCCTCCATGTCAATCGCTTTAGGAATGAAGGACATTTGATGTCGATCATAATTTGCACAGTCATACGATGGCATCGAGTTCTTAGCCACCTCCGCCGCTGTTTTAAGCATATTGAATCGGTGCATTGTAAGTGAAGAATCGGCGGGTCGCTCGTACAAATCTGATCTGCGATCTTGTAGATGACGTTTCACAACAGCTTTGAACGATGAAAAATATTCTTCAATTGGGTTGAACATTGGGGAATATGGGGGCAAATACTTCACTGAATGATTAGAAGGCAGGTTGACTTCACTTGTCCGTTTATGGGCAGGAGCGTTGTCCATGATGAAAACAACATCTCTGTCTAATAGTTTTTGAGAGCAAACACTTAGAAATTCATTGAAAGTTACATGAGAAACTTTCGTATGAGTCTCAAAGTGGATGAGCCCAGAAATATCAATAGCTGCAATGATATTCAAATTCGCACCTCTTGTTGATGGTCGACTCATCGATGCTGGTACACCTCGCTGGGAGCGCTTTCGGTGGTCGATCTTACAATAAAACATGTTATGAGGCAAGCAAGCCGTGTGAAGATATATGAAGAATGAGTGATATTAAGAAATGTGCTGGCTCTATGAATGCATGTCTAATTGTGACGTCAGATTGTAGTGTGGAAGTTCGTATGTCCTGTTTATTGTAGGTTTCAAGTGTGTGATTGCCTTTGCTTCTGCTATTGTTGTGTCTCGTGTGTTGAACAGTTTACTAATGAGACCGACCTGAAAATTTCCGATGCTGCCCTCTCCGTTGTGTTTGTCTATAAGATGTTGATACAAAGCTCTGCTATTATTTTTATTCACAATTGCTCTCATATATTCTTAGTGTCTCGTTTTCAACATCCTCGCTGTTTTACCAATATAAAAGTCTCCGCAATGAACACATACGTATTGGTAAACCACAAAGCGTTCTCTACAAGTAAATTTAGTATTTGCCAAGTCTTTACAAATATTACAGTCGCAAGATTTATTTGCTTTATTAATTTTTAGAAAAGACGCTGAATTGCAGCCGTACTCATTTGTTTAGATTTACCGGTAAATCATACTTTTTAATCAATTTATTAACTTTGCGGTTACAGCGCATAGTTAATAAGGCACAGAAAATATTATCGCAAGCCTTATGCTATGTTCCCGCACATCTCACTAATACTGATGATTTAATTTCAGTTTTAGATAATTATGGTAGTATCAATAATAATCACGTCTTTATTTCACTGGACGTAAAAAATTTATATCCGAGTATTCCATTAGCGGCTGGAATACAATATAACATAGAACATTTACAAAATAATTGGGATAAAATCGATAATTTTGGAATAAAGATTGAAAACATAGAAAAATTGTTGCGCTTTGTCTGCTACAATTATGAAATAAAATATAATGATAAAATTTATAAACAAATTATAGGAGTACCTATGGGATGTCACCTGGCACCGCCTTTTGCTATAATTTTTATGCATAAGCTCGAAACCAAAGCCTTAGGAAAGTTAAGTTTCACTCCAAGTTTGTACAAAAAACGGTACATAGATGATATAATTATCGGTCCCTTTAAGTACGACGAAAATCAGTTTAGATCAATACAAGAAACGTTCAATTCGATTAACACAAATATAAAGTTTTCGATTGAAGCTCCAAAATCGCAGAATTGGTTACCATTCCTAGATATAAAGATTCGCATACGAGGTGAAAAATTAGAGTACTCATGGTACCAAAAAGAATGTCAGTCTGGCATTGTTCTAAGAAAAGATTCATTCTTACCGGCGCATGTCAAGTCTAATTACGTAAAAAATAGTATTAATACGATAAACAAGAGGTCCAATGACCCAGAGCTGCGGAAGGAGAACATTTCTAAGTTTCAAAATATTTTGGAAAGTAATGGTTATAATAAGAAGGACATAGATTTTAAAAAGTCAAATAAAGTAAATAAAACCCGTCAAGAAAGAAATATGAATTTCAAACTACCATATGTAAATGATCGCTGTAACCGCAAAGTTAATAAATTGATTAAAAAGTATGATTTACCGGTAAATCTAAACAAATGAGTACGCCTGCAATTCAGCGTCTTTTCTAAAAATTAATAAAGCAAATAAATCTTACGACTGTAATATTTGTAAAGACTTGGCAAATACTAAATTTACTTGTAGAGAACGCTTTGTGGTTTACCAATACGTATGTGTTCATTGCGGAGACTTTTATATTGGTAAAACAGCGAGGATGTTGAAAACGAGACACTAAGAATATATGAGAGCAATTGTGAATAAAAATAATAGCAGAGCTTTGTATCAACATCTTATAGACAAACACAACGGAGAGGGCAGCATCGGAAATTTTCAGGTCGGTCTCATTAGTAAACTGTTCAACACACGAGACACAACAATAGCAGAAGCAAAGGCAATCACACACTTGAAACCTACAATAAACAGGACATACGAACTTCCACACTACAATCTGACGTCACAATTAGACATGCATTCATAGAGCCAGCACATTTCTTAATATCACTCATTCTTCATATATCTTCACACGGCTTGCTTGCCTCATAACATGTTTTATTGTAAGATCGACCACCGAAAGCGCTGGACGCTGAAGATCTATCGTGTACTAGTATTTTAATTTCAATACATCGACGACCGTAACCTTTGGGGAGTTTTTCCTGCACTTTTTTGTTGAAAATCATTATGATCTCCCGTCGTCTGGTCAATTTCGTTAACCTTCATAGTGTTCCTTGCAACCGCAAGTTCCACAAACTACCGGTAGATCATAAGAATGAGGAAATCAGAATAACTACGTGTGTTTTTTTAAATTTGAAAATTCATCAAATCAAATGAGGAAATCAAGCACATATTGCAATCTGAGTTACAAAGTGTTGAGGACAAAGGTGCTGCTTCATTTGATTGGATGTTACCTCTATAAGGTAAGCGAAATGGTATTAAGGAAGTCTGCGTGTGTGCTTAAAAGAAATAACAGAAGCAACATATTAATTGCTTACGCAATATTTAATAATGTCAGTCCTAGAAAGAACTGATTTGCGCTCACGTCGGCTAACGTGCAGTTACTTTGTAGCTTACAAAAGGCGTACAAAGTAATAATACTAAATTGTGTAGTTCTGCTTGAATAGCATGATTGATTATCACTATCTTTTTAAAGTTGAAAAAGCAGATGCCGTTGATCTAATTTCAGTATTCTCAAGCCATCTCAGGGAAAGGAATGGAGACAAGATTTGCAAAGTAAGACTTTGAAAAACCTTGAATGTCAAAACTACATCGAGTATTGGCCTTTTCCACATGAAAAGATTAAAGTAAATAAAATATACAAGATAATACTTTGAACAGTCCAGAAATACTTTCACATGGAAAAAGAAGTATCTCATCACCAAGATGACCAGCTACGTCGCGTTTCGGATCCTTCAACATATTGTATGCTCAAACCTTGCTGACGGACTAAAAAAGGCAGACCCCACACGAAATCGAAAACAAGCTTAACAAAAGTCACAAGGAATAGATGACTCTCTGGAAGAATCAAACCAAACTTGAATAAAACAAAATTGTCTAATTAACAATCTCTCCATACGTTTGATCAGCTTCCAAGCTCTATATCCATCCACGCTGCGCGAAAAATTTAAATGTGCTTTTGACATTTGGTGCCGTAGATGTGAACAAATTCTAAGAAGCTGTAGCGCTTGACTACCAAGCACATTAGCACTCATGTGAAAAGGAAGAAGACATTCCGGAAAAGAAAATACTATATCATCAAAGGAAATTGTCCACTTTTTGAAAAACGGAGGTGTGTAAACCATCAAAATAAGCGCTTAGCTTGACATCGAGGTATTCGACGGAGTTGTTGCTGGTGTCATTTCATTCTGCCTTCAAATCGTGAGGTAAATTTTAGTTAACAAAACACTGAAATGCTTGTAGTTGAGCAGGCGATTAATCGATGCATCGGGTGGCATAGACATCAGTCTAGAGAAAGACAGAACTTCTGATTCGAGAACAATGACAAACTTACAACGATACAAAAACAATTAGTTACTTGCTGAACCTCTTGAAGACGGGTTGGCAATTTTTATCATTATCTCAATTGCAGAGGACGAGCAGTGCTCTTATTAACTAGCGTAGAGCAGGAACCAAAGATATTTAATATTATAAAGGGCTAGATAGGAAATAGACGTGTTTTTGCCTTGTGTGCAACGAAACCAGTGAAAATCAGCTGATATTGCATGAATTTGAAAATATTTGTAAGCGAGCAATAAATACTCCTTTCCATTGCCTCTTTTTAGTAATTGCAGAACTAAAACGCATTTTGATAATAAATCAAGAAATTTTTATATGTTTAAAAGCAACGTCCGAATTGCAACAAATAGGGCCTAGGAGTAGACATTCTACTTTTTCAGATGTCTTGCAAAAACGTATTCAGATGTAAATAGGAGCACTGCTGATACAATTCTTTCAATTAGACATATTGCATTATTTTATGGCAGTTGATTCTTAAATCTGAAGAGCGCATGTTATATAGGAATGATACAAATGAAAACCAATTGTTTCATTTTTAGATGAAAGCAGAGTAGAGTTCGCTTGGAATACACCAGATACATGACTAAATGACTTCTCTGAGCAGAATAATGAATCACGTTTTTAGCAGCCAGATTGCTTCTTTGTAATAAGTCCGGTACCTGGATATGGTTGTACACATATATCGTTGCTGTGCCCGCCGATGCCCCGCCACGCTAAACGCGATTGCCAAGCTTGGCAATAATAGAACGTGCATAAATAATTTTGTGGTAGGAAATTACATGATACAACAGAAAAAGTAAATATGAACTATCAGAAAATTTGATATAAAATTGGCTTAAGCAAATAAAAACAAACAACATACCAAGATGTATGGTATACTGCACATTGTCAACATCTTTGACTTCGACAGACATGGGATGATCCAATCCAGTTGGCCCTAAAATGCCCTTTGTTAATTATTTGCAATACATAGATCCATTGTAGTTTCAGTCTGGTGAATAACTCGAAGAGCGGTGAGCCCGCGAGCCCTATTAATAGCCAATTCCTCAGTGTGATATTCGGATTCTCACTGAAATTGTTTATGCCATAAATTATACAGAGGAAGTTTAGTGTTTATCAAGTTATACCGCATCAGTCTTCATCTGAATATTTTTTTTCTTCCAAATAGATAGTACTGCATTAAATTGCTGTATTACCGATCTCATCTTTAACAATTTTTTTCAGAGAAACTACTGAACGAATATTCTTGAAACTTATCATATAATATCAGTGAATTATGCTTTACATCATGTGCCATTTCCAAGCCTTTTTGTCGCATTGCACATCGCACAGCCGACAAAACAGCAATTTCGCTCCATTGCCGTAATGCTTTTTTGCCACGATAAGGACCGTACTAAAATGGGTTCAAATTTAGGCATCTATTTCTCATCTAGCCCTTTTAAACAATTAAATATCTTTGGCAGGAACAGATTCAATGCAAACAAAATAGGACGGGCACAGCTCGTCCTCGGCACTTGAGGCTGCCTCCATTTCGGCAACTTGGCGGTTGAATTAAATTAACAAGTGCGAGCTGTGCTGGTCCTCGGTCCTCAACAGGTTAAACGCAAGACCGCACCGAAAACAGCAAAATTCCTCCGAAATGACGAACTCAACTGCGTTTTAACTTTTACAAACTAAAGTAAATATAATTCTTGTGCAAGAATATTTTACAAGCAAAAATGTGTAATATTAAAGCCAACACAGAGGTTACTGAAATGGATTTGAAAACTAACTCCAATATAATCTAAGTGAAATGTACAATAATATCTTCATGGCTAGGGTTGGTATACAGCGTAGAAAAATCAAATGCTTGTTCTGAAAAGACATTACTTATTTGCTATATCTAAAAACTCTTTAGTCGATTTTATTCTCCAAAATCATCGGAAACCACTGGTTTTACAATTAATTTGAAAGAGGTCTCTTTACTCTCTTAGTAGCGAAAGGCATTTATTGAGAACTATGGACAATTGTATACTCGTACATTTGCACGCTGAACTCATAAGATTTATAAAACTTAGGGATTTATAAAACACAAATTCGGTATCTTTTTAGTCATCAGAACAATATATATTGAAAGAGTTAACAGTAGAGAAGTGTCAGTAGTATATAGTGTGACATCCGGCGCGACGCTTCGCTTCGCTTTGCTTCGCTTCGCTTGCGCCGGATGTCACACTTTTGCGGGTTTTTTCAAAAAATCAAAATTTCAAAAATTTCAAAAATTTAGGTAGACTTCAAATTTCACGTGGCCGAAGGCCGAAGGGCGAAAATTTAAGCGTTTTTAAAAATACCCAATTTTTCAAAATTTTCAAAATCTCAAATTTGAGAATTACAATTTTCACCCTTAAAATCATGACCGTTCCAGGACACCGGAAATCATAAAAGTTAAGAATCTCAAATTTGTGATTATGACATTTTTCATTGCTTAAATCATGACCGTTCCAGGACACCGAAAATCATAAAAGTTAAGAATTTCAAATTCATGAATTTTATCCATCTTTCAGGTTTTTAAAATATATCATGTGACTAAAAATATTTCTTTAAAAATGGAAGAAACAAAAGTGGATGAAACAAAAGTGGAAGGAACTTCAGAAATGGATGTAACCGCAAGAATATATCCTTCGTTATCATATGAACGTAGTTCTACTTTAATGGACATTGAAAAAATGAACATTGAAAAACACAAAGATAGAGTACGCTATTTAATGAACTGAGATTAAAGAAATCTCAATTATTACTGTAGATTAGAACATTATAAATAAATTAAGAAAGAGATGGAGTAAGAGTTAAGGAATGTAACACAAGGAATTGGCATATTCTTGACAATAAGTTTAGGCGCTCTCACTATTGTTATATCTTCAGGTGTTTTAGTAATTCCAGTAGTTGCTACAGCTTTAACAGGCACGGGTGTTTTTGCAACTTCACTTGTTGCAATGTTAGATAAATCTTTAATAACTAAGAAACGAACAATCATTTAAAAACTAAGCATTTACATATTAAAGAAGTCTATGATAAACTATACACTACTACTCTTCAAAGAGTATGTGATGATAATGTTATTACGTTAGATGAGATTGAAAAAATTTGATCAAATAGCTAATGAAGTAAATCAAATATCATTTCAATTACAGTCAGAAAAAGTTGATGATAAGAATAACCGGGTGGCAAAATTTCGAAGTGATGGTAAAACTTTTACTGGTGGTAAAATTTCTAATGAAGAAAATGACAAAATTTTTTTAGAAGAGCTAAAAACTTTAAGCGAAAATTTAAGCAAAACTTTATTAAACAAAACTTTATTAAACAAAACTTAAAACGAGAAACTTTAAACGAAAAGATGTCAGACAAACAAAGCAATAAAAAAAATAATTTGTTCAGTAAAATGTTTTTGTGTGTATTCAATGTTACGACAAAATTCAAATATTATATTTTAAAAATGGATAAAATTAAAGCTGATAATCAAAAAAAGAATAAAACAATTAGAAGAGGTTAATAAAACAAAGAAATATTATGAAAGAAATCATCTTCAACATAGAATGATAAAAGCTGGTATTCAATCTGATATGTTTGAAAAAATTGCAGCAAACCGAGCAAGTAAAAACTGATTTAAGAAAACTATGAAAACCATTTAAAACTCTTGAAAAAGAAAGTACAAATAATGATAAACAAATTGATATAACAGATCCAGAGCACAAAACTATATTAGATGACTATGGCTTACTAGAATCAAACATTAATAAGAAATTACCAAAATCTATGCAATTTGAACATTCTACTTTCATTTATAGATGGAAAAACAATACCTAGATTTTATCTCGACAAAAAGAAATATTTCCACAACCTTTTTTTTTTTTTTTTATTTTTCGATGTTTAATTTTTTCACACAGATGAAATTCTCCTTTTAATTTAGATAGAAATTTTGTTAATCTTTTAAGAGGAGCAGATTTAAATAATTATGCTGTAGAAAGATCGTCATAAAATATAAAGCCTATGTTAGACAGAGTTGGTTGCAGTAAAATCTCTTAGACGTTATAAACAATGAGAATAAATTTATTATCAACGGGAGTTAAAGTAGGGGAAAGGGTTATCTGAAAAACAGAAAATCAGAAACAACCATATTCTTACTCAGATGATCCACAAGAATTGCTAAATAGAATTAAATATTTTAATATCTGACATGGTAAGAAGGACATTAATTCCTAGTTTCAATTGAAATTCATGCTATTGATTGAAAAAGACTGTTAGAAAAGAAGATTCTAGAATGAAGAGGATTATTAAAATAGTGTAACGAACCTCGATGGTTCTAAAGGGCTTCGCCGCTAGTAGCTGAAATGAGGTGTGTTTTCTTATTCTAATTTTTATCTAATGATTTTTATTCATGGATTTTTATCTACTGATTATTTTATCTAACGATTTTTAACTTTGGATATTTTTTTATCTATGATTTTTATCTATAATATTTATTTAAAATTTGTAACTAAAAAATTGTTTGTTCAGCAGATTTAGACCAAAATATAATAATCATTTAGAAAATCTAACAGAGACTTTGGGTTCATCAAAATTTAGTACGACGTTAAAAATTATAACAACTACTTCATCACACACTTGTAATTTAGAACCAATTCTACATTTGGAACAAAATAAAAATTATCAAATTGCATTGACTAGTTTCTCTACATTTAACACTATTCAAAACGTTATAAAAGATGTGAAATGATCAATTTAGATTATTCTACCTGATAAAGGCAAAAACGTGGAAACAGTACTAACTTTTCTTCCTGGTTCTTACGACGTGGGAATCAATATCAACCAAAAATGGAAATTAAGAGAACATTTTAGGTTATACCATTTAAAGATAAGAAAACAATTACATTTTGCAGTTGAAACCTGGCAGTTTATAAATTTTCTCTTTACCTGTTAGACGAAAATCAACAAGTTGATTTTAATCATGATAGATCATTTTCAAAAGCTATTTGGATTTAATAAACAAAAGCCTATAGTCATAGTGCTATCATTTAGGTGAGAAGATTCCAAAAATAACTGAAATAAATTCAATTGTTGTACATTGTGACATTATTCGAAGGAGGATTATATAAATGGTCAATTGTACAAAATTTAATTATTCCGTTTTTCCAGCTTTTACTGTACCCATTGGTTATAGATTAAATGTAATTCCACAAACATTAATATAATTTTCCCTATTACAAGGAAAAACTATTAACACACATTGGCAGTAGAATCACTGATGAGAAAGGACAAGAAAATAAATTTTGGAGGTGAAGAGAATTGTGATTATGATAGATCTTTTGGAATCGGGAGGGTTATAAACTCCCGTTCGAGACGAGTAATAAACTCCCACGCGAAGCTAGAGAAAGTTTAATTTTCTTACTTCTTCTTTTAAAATAAAAATAAAATTTTTTTTATTAAAAAATGAGTGAGAGTACCTCCATTATATAAAAAAAACGTCAAATTTATCCATTCATCATCCAAAATTTATTCTAATAAAGGTTTTGTCAGTTATTTGCGGAAGATCAGGTTTGTGGAAAATCATATCTACTTATTTAAAATTTTTAGCTCGACTCCAAATTTTTTTGAGATTATAAACAATCCTTATAAAATTGTTACAATAACAACAGCAGA